>JANAVB010009399.1:4304350-4311850 GCA_029216955.1 Iris pallida | reverse complement strand
CCAATGCACCTATCATGTCGCATCCACGACCATGTAACACTACTAACCGTCAAGTCTTCTAACATACAACTATTGACAGTTAGACCTAACGCACGTCCTATACGCATCAGTGATCAGCCAACACGCAAGTCCGGATGCTATATGCTACCCACAACTCACACATCTCGTGGCACATCAGTGTCAAAGTTTATGTAATACACTAAACTAGTGGTAGTCCCTAAACTCTAGGTTCACATGCAATCAAAGGATAAATAACAAGGTACAGCTAATATCACTAAGCAGACAGTAAATCGGAAACTGTAAATATGGTACAGCTAAAAGAACTGAAAATAAATACACAATGATATACAATAATTAAAATGCAGATTAATTTATAAACAATAAATGATGTCAAGGTATCTTGCCTGTGGTATCTCCTGGTGTGGTACGATGATCCGACAGGTCCTGGTTGTCCAATAGCTATGATCAATGAGTAAAGGTACGAATCCACAAGAAAATAGGAAGCATGATTTAGTCACGATTAATGGCGGTAGTCGAGAAGAATTTTTGTAGAAAGTTACGTACCATATTTTTAGAAAAATATTTATAATACCAGAAACTATTCTTATTAGTAAAAATAGGTTTTTAGACCAATACTTAGAAAATGAAAACTCATTTTTAAGCAATTACCATAGTTTTGTAAAAATAATTTATAGATAGAAAACTAGTAGTTAAAAGTAATAAATATTTGTAATACTTAGAATCGTCTCAGGGTAATTTTTTTTTAAGTTTGTAAAATATACAAATTTTGTAGAAAAACTAGCCTCTCCTTAGTCAAAAATATTTTAATAAATTTTTAGAAAAATTTTCTATTTATTTAATAAAAATAGATTAAATAATATTAATACTTCTAAAAATACAGTCATAATCATAACAAAAGTTTTAAAATAATACTAATGATATAATAATATAATAATAATACTAATAACAATACTAATAACAATGATGTATAATAATAATAATAATAATAATAATAATAATGATAATGATAATGATAATGATAATAATAATAATAATACGATGATAATGATAATAATTATAATAAAACTAATAATAATAATAATGATAATAATATAATAATACTAATAATACTACTGTTCCTCTAACAAACAAAGAGTGGAGAGAGTATCGAGAGGGGGAAAGGGTGAAGGAAGGGAAACACACCGGTGGGCTTGGCCGGGCTCCGCGAGGCGCGACGGGCTCTAGCGCCGACTGGCACGGTGGCGGACTTGATGGCTTGGGCGCGGCCGGCCATAGAGGGAAGAGGGAGCGGGGAGGATCTTATTGGAGAGGGCTGCGCCGGAGGCGGCGCTCGGCTGCCTGGCGGCGGCCACGGGCGATGCTGTCGGAGGCGGCTCGGGGCAGCGGCGGGAGCGACCAGGTGGAGGAGAGGGTTACGGGCGACATGCGACAGCCTGTCGCCGGAAAGGTGATGGGGAGCGGGTCTCACGCTCCAGGAGAGAGGAATGGGGCTGCTCCGAGGCTGGCGGACACCTGGAGGAGCGGCTAACCAGAGTGGGGCGCGAAAGAATCTGGCGGATAGGAGCGGCCTGGACATAGCGCACCTGTGGAGGACCGGCACCGAGTCCTGGTCGTACGGTCGGCCGAGGTACAGGGTGCTCGTCAGGGTAGTGCGCATCTATGGCAAGGAGGGGAGGCGGCCAAGGGAAGTCAACCGGAGGCGTTCCGGCGGTGGGGGCTTGCTAGCACGCGGCGGTGGTGACTTCGATTCCCCGTCCTGGGTCCGGAGTCGTGATGGGCCGGCGGGCGCGCTCCATCGCTGTACGAGCACAGAGGATCTGGAGGAGGAGGAGCGCATTAGTTGCCGGAATGACACCGTGGTCAGGTAAGTTTGGGTTTTCTTGGTATTTTTGGACGGTGGTGGTATTATGATTTGGTGATGGTGACGGTGGTTATGGTAGGTTTGGCAATTTCTGGGGGTGGCTGTGGTGCGGCGGTTTTGGTGGTGGTGACGATGGGTATGGGGTTGGCAACAGGTGGTGTTGGTAGTGGTTTGGTTGAGACGGGTGTGGCCGTGATGGCTGGGAGTATGGTGGCAGGGGGAGGTGAAAAGTGGTGGCAATGGCGGTGTTGATGTCCCCGACGGGGTGCTAGTGAGGAGGTCAATAGTCGCAGAGTTGGGTAGCTGGCTGGGATCGATTTTGGCAGTAGACGTCGAAGCGGCTGGGGCGAGGAGTTGGACTTGGAGGGTGAAGGCTGGGGTCGTGGTAGTGATGGTACTGGGTTAAAGGCAGGGAGGAGGACATCGGGGCGGCATTAGGTTAGAAAATTCTTTCGTGTCGGGGGTGTGTCCGACACATGGATGGACGTCCGGGATTGTCGACGGGCGAAGAAATATTGTATTTGTAATGGGAAAAATAAGTGGATGTGAGGCACAAACACGATGCACAATCTGTGGATGTGGAGAAAAATTATGAAATAGTACCTCTCATTTTTAGGAGGTGGGAATCCCGTTAGAGATAGGAATAGGAATTTAAACCCCGTTTAGATAATACTATCATTTAATTAAATCACATTTTGAATCAAAAAGGAATATCCTTCCAATAGATTTAACTAGATAATCCTTATTTAATTCGAAAACTCATAAAATTTGATAAACCAAATACTGATTTATTCATAATAAACTAATTTAAACAACTTTTCCAAATAATAAAATAATAGTATTAAAAATTTTGAAAATAAATTTAAATTCAGTATTTTATATGGAAAAGAATATTTGCCTCAAAACATAGTTTTCAAGGCCACTATTTATATTTGTATAATAAAATAAATATCCTTTACGACATATGAAATTATACGAGTTTAAAAAATTCTATTATGGCGCCCTTTTACAAATTTTAAGCAAAATATATTATTTATCATATATTATGGAAAGTATATTTTTATAAAATAAATTTCTAATATATGAACCTTGCACATATTCGCAGTCGACGAGTAAATACAAAATGCAATTCGCGGTGACGTACAAATACGAGTACGCGAACTTGTACGCAATAATTTCAAAATAATTACCAAATTTATAAAAATAAATAAGAAAAACTATAGTAGGAATTTAGAGGGTTTATACCATTAGTCCAATTCTGGACACAAGGACAAAACGATAATTTCGGACCAAAATGTATCTGCCGTTGGACTCGCTTTGCACCAAAAAGTGCGCCAGTATCTATGATCTCGAAAGTAATCAAACTATATGTCTACGGGTCCGATTTGACGAGACGAATCCACCGTATGTCCAAAGTTGGATTTCGGGGGCCATGCACAAATTTGCCTGTAGATCGGGTCATGGGCCTGCCAAAAGGGTGTTCCGATCGACCTTCTCAGAATCGGACCAAACTTGGCATACAGGACCAAAAAATGATACGGTCCTGTTTGGCGCAAGTTTTGTCTCAATTTGATGAACGTGCACAAAGTAATTAGATAAATTCAAAAAGGTTGATACGGTGAATTTCGACAATACGTATCAAATTCGTCGTACACATGCAACCAATTTGAATTTCGTCAAAGCCCACACGTCCGCGAAGTTGATACGCACCTTTCGATGCTGTCGATTTGCGACCACGTCGCCCGGTTTGGCGGGACGCACGTCGTATCGAAGATTTTCTAAGTTTTTTGGCAATTTAAGAACATGTTTTTTCCTAAACTTTACAAACAAAATATTTATGTTCAGTGGATCAACAATAAATCCACAAGAAGGGTTTCACTGTCTGACATGTGGTCAAATTTTATGTTCAAATAGTTTTCTGAGATTTCTACTATGTTGATGGAAAACAGTCCCAAACACGGTACCTGGAGCAATTTCATGTCCTGTTTTAGGACTATTTTTGTTGATTTCGAGCCGACTTATCTCGAAATCTCCTTCGAAATTATTCAATCTACTTAATAGGATCAGAGATGGATAGGTTGGGATGTACCTGAGGAATTAGATCATAAAATGATCTCACGGGGATGAAGTAATTCCTCCGCAAAGTCAGGTTCGCTCCCTGCTATTGCTGTGCTCCACTGTCCTGTTTTGCGGTTGCTGTCGCTGCTGTTCATGGCCACGGCTGGCCGACGGCCGACCCTCTGGCGGCGGCGCAGTGGAGGCGCGCACGCATGGCCAAGGGCGGTGCTTAGGATTAGGGTTTACGAGGGCTTTGTAGGTTTGCATCATCTCTCCCTCTCTCCTCGAGCTCTCGTGTGTATGTATACACTGGGCTTTGGGTTCAGCTTGTTGGGGTCTTTCACTTGGGAGGATAGGTTGGGATTTTGAACTACTGTTCCCACAAGGGAACAATAATTTGAGTTTTATTATTTCTTTCTTTTTCCCCTCTTTTTTTATAACCTTAACATATATACCATATATATATATATATATATATATATATATATATATATATATATATATATATATTATATATTATATATATATATATATCTATATGAATTTAATTAATTTGAAACAATATAATTCTAAAATAAATTGTTGAATATATATACCAAGAATATATGTATATAAAAATATACTTAACATATATACATAAAACTTTTTATTTAAAAATAAAATGTATCTATTATATACATATATATATATATATATATATATATATATATATATATTTTTATATAATAATATATTATATATATATTATATATTATATTTATATATATATATATATATAGATATATATATATATATTATATATATTATATATATATATAATATATATATAGAATATTTATATATATATTTATAATATATATAAATAAATAAATCAATCAATAAAATAAATAAATATATATATTTTATATATATATAAATAAAAAATAAATAACTAAATAAATAAATAAATAAATAAATAAATGTATATATATATATCTATATATATATATATATATATATAGAATATATATTATATATATAATATAGATATCTCTATATATATATAGACACACAACACACAAACACACAAATCATCCTCGTAAAATATATAATACAATTCAGAGTGCAACTATATGAAATCAATATTATTGCTAAATATATGAAAATCAATATCTTTTCTTTTCTTTTATTTACTTGAAAATTTATGATGAATACTGAGAAATAAAATGGAGAAAGAAAATTAAAAAGAAAAGAAAAATACCTGTAGTAAAATTAGGGGTGGGTTTCCACCAACACTCTTCTCATTGCTCTTCATGCCCCCATGGCTCTTCGAATAAACCAAGATGTCATCAATGAGACACCACGAACTGGTCCAAGTACTGATGAAAGACTCCATTCATCAAGTTCATGAAAACAACAGGGGCATTTGTCGGTCTAAAGGCATCACCAAGAACTCGTAGTGCCGTAACGAGTCCTAAATGCCATCTTTGGAATATCCTCCTTCCGTACCTTTAACTGGTGGTACCCCGATCTCAAGTCAATCTTGGAAAACACTTTTGCTCCTGTCATCTGGTCAAATATCATCAATCTGTGATAAAGGGTATTTGTTCTTGATTGCCAGAGCGTTAAGGGCTCTGTATCAATGCACATTCAGACTGTTCCATCCTATAGGATGAAATGTAAAGCTCTATATCTCTAGGGGTGAATAGAGTACGCTGCAGAAATTAGCTATTTAAAAATTGTTAGCACAAGATCACATAATAATATATATCACATATGTAAATGAAAGTAGAGAGCAGAGAGTAAACGCAAACACAAGGATGTATACTGGTTTTCCTCTTGTGAGGAGTAGTCTAGTCGGAAGAACTCTAGCTCCAGTTAAAAATCCACTATGGAAAAATGTCGCAAGTTTTCATGCGTAGTTCTTGCAACTTCTATAACCACGAGATTTGATACGAAGTACTTGACCAACTTCAATATAAGTGTCTTTCTTCAATCAAGCCTCTGATTACAATCATTCTAAAAACTCTATACCGTACCATACTGGCAAATTGACTAGAGGATCGTAACTGGCTTGGGATTTAAAAATGAAAAGTTTAGAACCTTTGGAAGAACGTATTAAGCTTAAGAGAAGCAAAAGGGAGGGGTGATTGAATGATGGAGATTTTTCTATTTATAGGTTTTACGTAGGCAAAATTCGAGCAGATTTGGGCATAATTCTTTGATAGAATCTCGGCAAATAACCGTTGCATCCATAACTGCGGGGAGACCAAGTTCAAATCTAACATCCTAACCGAACTCAGGGCAAATTTGGGCCAACCTCGGGCGAATTCTCTTGGGTTCTGTTAGGTTTTTGCAAATCGATTTTTGGCTTTTTGAAAAGTCAAGCAGTTAGGAGCTTTTGTAAATAGGTTTATTTTCAAAACAAGATTTTTTGAAAATTTTGGGGTAGCCTATCTGCCAGCACGACTCGGTGTACATCGTATTCCTAGACTCAATAAATTATAAAAATTATATTGATAAAAGAAATACAGACTCAATGGCAAACTGGCTTCAAGTCGAGAACAGTTGCAGTAGTAGTTCTCAGCAATTGTCCAAGTAGCCCTTTTATCGAGACATGGTTAGATCAATTTTTGAAATCAGGTTTGACCATAACCAATGGGCTAAGAATCTCCCCCATTTTGATAATTGACAAACCTTGACCGATATAACATCTTGATCTGATTTGAAAAGAATCAGAAATTTGTAAGGTACTATACTCTTATGGTACTATTTCCTTAAAAAAAATCCTGTATCCTGCAAAAGATGTTAGATCTATTTTCTCCCCCCCATGTCATTAGCAAAATAATTGCAAAGAGTTAAGCTCCCCCGCAATTCATGCTAAGAATCAAACGTTGAAGAATATAGAATATATATAAAAGAATAACATATATTCACAGGCATTTCAATGAATGAACATAAACCTAGAGATTGTGCTGCGCATAGAATAAAATGGAGACAGTTCATAATGAAATAGTAAATGCATATTAATAGAGTTTGAAAAAGATCAACTCAATAACAGTCACAGTACTAAAAAAATAAAGTACTATCTTGGAATGTCGGCATTTCCAAGCATACCTAGACAAAAAGTAGAGTCTAATAGGATACACATAGACAAAATACAACGCTCTAGATCAAATCTCAGCAACTAAACAGAGTCATCATCGTCATCGCGATCAATCGCTACAATATCTGGAAGGACCGGCTCTAGAAGTGCCAGATCCGAGAAGGGTGGGAGTAGCACGAGAACCAAGTACCAGTCATAAGCGTTACCAGGCTCAAAGAATGACGAACCGCCTCATCCTCATAGTGGTAGCCAGAAGACAGTGGAATCTCGTGGAAGGGAACTGGCATGCAGAATAGTCTGGGCGAAACGTAGATTCGTAAAGGAGTTTGCATGGGCCTGAAACCGACTAGCTTCTCGGAACTCCTGTTCCCTCAATGTGTCAGTCACAATGCTCACAAAGAGTTGTCTCATCTAACGAGCATACCGTATATCAGATAGGTGCTGATATACCCTCAAATGACATGGGTAATCCTGA
>JANAVB010009399.1:4104312-4304337 GCA_029216955.1 Iris pallida | reverse complement strand
ATATATATATATTTATATATATATAAATAAATAAATAAATAAATAAAATAAATAAATAAATAAATAAATAAATGTATATATATATATAGTATATATATATATATATATATATATAAATATATATATATAATATATATATATATATATATATAGACACACACACACACACACAAAATCATCCTCGTAAAATATATAATACAATTCAGAGTGCTAACTATATGAAAATCAATTTATTGCTAAATATATGAAAATCAATATTCTTTTTCTTTTCTTTTATTTACTTGAAAATTTATGATGAATAGCTGAGAAATAAAATGGAGAAAGAAAATTAAAAAGAAAAGAAAAATACCTGTAGTAAAATTAGGGGTGGGGTTTTCCACCAACACTCTTCTCAAGTGCTCTTCATGCTCCCATGGCTCTTCGAATAAACCAAGATGTCATCAATGAGACCACCACGAACTGGTCCAAGTACTGATGAAAGACTCCATTCATCAAGTTCATGAAAACAACAGGGGCATTTGTCGGTCTAAAAGGCATCACCAAGAACTCGTAGTGACCGTAACGAGTCCTAAATGCCATCTTTGGAATATCCTCCTTCCGTACCTTTAACTGGTGGTACCCCGATCTCAAGTCAATCTTGGAAAACACTTTTGCTCCTGTCATCTGGTCAAATAGATCATCAATCTGTGATAAAGGGTATTTGTTCTTGATTGCCAGAGCGTTAAGGGCTCTGTAATCAATGCACATTCAGACTGTTCCATCCTATAGGAATGAAATGTAAAGCTCTATACTCTAGGGGGTGAATAGAGTACGCTGCAGAAATTAGCTATTTAAAAATTGTTAGCAACAAGATCACATAATATATATATATCACATATATGTAAATGAAAAGTAGAGAGCAGAGAGTAAACGCAAACACAAGGATGTATACTGGTTTTCCTCTTGTGAGGAGTAGTCTAGTCGGAAGAACTCTAGCTTCCAGTTAAAATCCACTATGGAAAAATGTCGCAAGTTTTCATGCGTAGTTCTTGCAACTTCTATAACACGAGATTTGATACGAAGTACTTGACCAACTTCAAATATAAAGTGTCTTTCTTCAATCAAGCCTCTGATTACAATCATTCTAAAACTTCTATACCGTACCATACTGGCAAATTGACTAGAGGATCGTAACTGGCTTGGGATTTAAAAATGAAAAGTTTAGAACACTTTGGAAGAACGTATTAAGCTTAAAGAGAAGAAAAGGGAGGGGTGTATTGAATGATGGAGATTTTTCTCTATTTATAGGTTTTACGTAGGCAAAATTCGAGCAGAATTTGGGCATAATTCTTTGATAGAATCTCGGCAAATAACCGTTGCATCCATAACTGCGGGGAGACCAAGTTCAAAATCTAACATCCACTAACCGAACTCAGGGCAAATTTGGGCCAAACTCGGGCCGAATTCTCTTGGTGTTCTGTTAGGGTTTTTGCAAATCGATTTTTGGCTTTTGAAAAGTCAAGCAGTTAGGAGCTTTTGTAAATAGGTTTATTTTCAAAACAAGATTATTTTGAAAATATTTTGGGGGTAGCCTATCTGCCAGCACGACTCGGTGTACATCGTATTCCTAGACTCAATAAATTATAAAAATTATATTGATAAAAGAAATACAGACTCAATGGCAAACTGGCTTCAAGTCTAGAACAGTTGCAGTAGTAGTTCTCAGCAATTGTCCAAGTAGCCCTTTTATCGAGACATGGTTAGATCAATTTTTGAAATCAGGTTTGACCATAACCAATGGGCTAAGAATCTCCCCCATTTTGATAATTGACAAACCTTGACCGATATAACATCTTGATCTTGATTTGAAAAGAATCAGAAATTTGTAAGGTACTATACTCTTATGGTACTATTTCCTTAAAAAAAATCCTGTATCCTGCAAAAGATGTTAGATCTATTTTCTCCCCCATTGTCATTTAGCAAAATAATTGCAAAGAGTTAAGCTCCCCCGCAATTCATGCTTAAGAATCAAACGTTGAAGAAATATAGAATATATATAAAGAATAACATATATTTCACAGGCAGTTCAATGAATGAAACATAAACTAAGATATTGCTGCGCATAGAATAAAATGGAGAACAGTTCATACTGAAATAGTAAATGCATATTAATAGGAGTTTGAAAAAGATATCAACTCAATAAACAGTCACAGTACTAAAAATAATAAAGTACTATCTTGGAATGTCGGAGCATTTCCAAGCATACATAGACAAAAAGTAGAGTCTAATAGGATACCATATAGACAAAATACAAACGCATCTAGATCAAAATCTCAGCAACTAAACAGAGTCATCATCGTCATCGCGATCAACATCGCTACAATATCTGGAAGGACCGGCTCTAGAAGTGCCAGATCCATGAGAAGGGTGTGGAGTAGCACGAGAACCAGAGTACCAGTCATAAGCGTTACCAGGCTCAAAGAAATGACGAACCGCCTCATCCTCATAGTGGTAGCCAGAGACAGTGGAATCTCGTGGAAGGGAACTGGCATGCAGAATAGTCTGGGCGAAACGTAGATTCGTAAAGGAGTTTGCATGGGCCTGAAACCGACTAGCTTCTCGGAACTCATGTTCCCTCAATGTGTCAGTCACAAATGCTCACAAAGAGTTGTGCTCATCTAACTGAGCATACCGTATATCAGATAGGTGCTGATGAATACCCTCAAATGACATAGGGTAATCCTGAAGAGGTAGAGGTGGTACAGTGGGATGAGCAGGAGGAGGAACAACTATGCTACAACGAGATAGCTGAAGATATTTGGGCCCAAAATCACGAGCGCAAGTGGATAGATTAATGTCAAAGTGCTGAAAGATGATCGGGAGAATCATCGCATAAGCAAGGTTCCTGTGCCTTTCGCGACAACGACCCATCATCTGAATAATAGTCTTGGGGACCAAAAATAGAATCCCCTTACGAATATGATATAAAGCAGACATTTCAAGAATGGTCACATCATCCTTGGAAGTAGATTTCGACAAGATAGTGGAGTAGATGATGCGTTACAATTCATAGAAGAATAAGTTCAAATGTGCAGCTTTGAACTTTCCAGAACGAACTCAATAAGGAGAGGAGAGTTCATTCTTGAAACTGTTTAAAGTTGTGTTGCCGGGAAATTCAAATACCGTGATATCGTCTAGCGAAGCACCTTCATTTGGAATATCAAAAATTTTTGCTAAGTCGGCATCTTTGAATTGAATATCAATTCCAGCAAGACAACTCTTAACAGTGAAAGTATTAAGGGTGAAATTACTATAAAATAATCGAATAGCATTAGTTGCGATAGAATATGAATGAGTGACAAGGTTGTACAATCCTAATGCTTCAAAATAATTTCGATAGGACGAAAAGATAGTCCATTTGATTGGTGCGCCGGGGCATATGTTACGAATAGAGAAATATGCATACCATAATAGGGATTGGTCATGAGTTTCGATGAAAAACTCATTGAATACCCCATCATCCGATTGGACGGGCGAAAAGAGTAATCCTTGGATAGGATCCGAAGACGAGGCTTCTTCGCTAGCCGCAGTCTTCTTTCTCTTGAAGGGGTTATAAATCCTAGGCATAATTTCTAAAAAAAGTATAGAAATTCACAAAATTAAAATAGAGAGAAGGAGGAAGTTATACCATTTGAAATTTGAGTATATGGAAGAGATTGAGAATCTACGCATGAAGCCAAAATTTGGATTGAAAACTCCAAAGGATTTAAGAGAAATTGAACAATAAAAATGTAGGCTTTGGAGCTCTCGGGCACGACTGCTGCTCTGTTCGGAGGAGATGAAGGTGATGAATAGGAAGGACCACATTCAAATCTAACTTAAAAATAACCAACACCAACAGAACTCGGGCCGAACTCGGGTCGAATTCGGTACAAGTTCGCTGGGGTCCTGTTGAGGTATTTTTGTGCAGAAAAATATGTCACTTTATATTCATCAATCATTTTTCAATTATTTAATTCAAAGTTTAGTTATTTTAAATTTTAATTAATATAATTAATATTATTTTATGAATTAAATTTTGTTACGCAGCAACTGTTTCAGATTTGCTATAGGGGTACTATCCCAGCTAACGAAGATTCACCGAGGAATGTTTAAGTACCGTTTCGCTTCGACCTTGGTTACGGTGACAGACAGACCCTTTATAGGCTTGTCTCGAAAATAATTTTTGCATACTAAAAAATAATTAATAAAACAAAATTAATTAATATTATTGACATATAAAATTCTTAATTCTCGATGTAAATAATTGAAACGATCTTCCGCTAATATTTTCATAAAGTTGTCAGCTAATTGGTTCTCTGTGTCTACATATTCAGGGTTAATATCTCCATTTGTTTGATGGTCTCTAAGAAAATGAGGTCGAATCTCAATATGTTTAGTGCGAGAATGACATACAGGATTCTTAGTCAAATTAATAGTGCAAGTGTTGTCACAGAAAATGGAAATGTGTGAATACTATAAACCAAAGTCTTATAAGGTTTGCTTCATCCCCAAAATTTGTGCACAACAACATCCTACGGTGATATACTCAGCCTCATAGTTGATAATGCGATAAAATTTTGCTTCTTGCTAAACCGAGAGACTAGAACCTTACCTAGGAAATGACACGTGCCGCTAGTGCTTTTTCTATCTACTTTGCATCCAACAAAATCAACATCCGAGTAATCAGTTAGGTCAAAGGATATGGTTTTGGGATACCATAAGCTGATAGAAGAATTGCCTTTAAGGTAACGAAAGATACGCTTAATTGTGTAGAAGTGTGATTCCCTAGGGTTATCTTGGAAACGTGTACACAAGCAAACACAAAACTTTATATCAGGGCAACTAGCAATTCAGTAAAGTAAACTACAAATTATACCTCTATACTTACGTACGTCGACCGGTTTGCCTTGCTCATCAATATCAAGCTTGGTTGAAGTTGCCATTGGAGTGCCAAGAGGTTTGACGGTTTCCAGATCTAACTTCTTTAGTAGTTTTTTGTATACTTGGCTTGATTAATGAACGTCCCATTGTTGGTTTGTTTGATTTACAGTCCAAAGAAGAATTTGAGTTCTCCCATCATGCTCATCTCAAATTCATTCTACAAACACTTTGAAAATTCTTGACAAAGAGACTCATCAGTAGTTCTAAAGATAAATATCGTCAATACGTAAATCTGAATTAAAAGAAGATTTCCTTTCAAAGATTTTATAAACAGTGTAGTGTCAACCTTCCCTTTTATAAAAACCGTTATCAAGTATAAATGAGCTTAAACGATCATACCAAGCACGAGAAGCTTGTTTCAGACCATATAGGCCTTTTTTCAACTTGAAAACATAGTATTTTTGAAATCAGTAAATCCTGGAGGTTGAGATACATAGACTTCTTTTATAAAACCGTTAAGAAATACACTTTTTACGTCCATTTGAAAAAACTTGAAATTATAAAAATATGCAAATGCACATAACATGCGAATGGATTCTAATCTCGCAACTGGGGCATAGGTCTCATCGTAACCGATACCAACCTCTTGGTTGTATCCTTGAGCTATGAGTCGGGCCTTGTTACGAGTGACTAAACCATTCTCATTGAGTTTATTTCGAAATACCCAACGGGTGCCAATGACCGGATGATCAATGGGCTTGGGAACAAGTTCCCAAACTTGATTCCGTTCAAATTGGTTTAATTCTTCTTACATAGCATCTAACCAAAAATTATCGCTGCATGTTTCTTCAATAGTTTTGGGTTCTAGCTGTAAAATAAATACAACACAGGAAACTATATCTCTGTTAGAGGAACAAGTACTTATTCCCCTGGTAATCTCACATATTACCAAGTCCTTGGGATGGTCAGCCATAAACTTCATTCTTTTTGGCAGACTCTCAAGGTAGCTAGTTCCGGCTTCTGGTTTTGTACGTACTCTGCTTGATGGTTCTGTAGGTGCTATGCTTGAAGGTTCTGCAGGTGCTGTGCTTGGTGTAATGCGTCTTCATCATCTTCATCGATTGTTTGTTGATTTAGTTCGTCACAAGTAACGTTCATTTACTCTTCGATGATCATAGTCCTCTTGTTGAAAACTCGGTACCCTTTGCTTTTGGTCGTATAACCTAAAAATATACCTTCATCGACCTTTTCGTCAAACTTACCCAAATTATCTTTAGTATTAAGAATAAAGCATTTGCAACCAAAGATTTTGAAATAAGAAACAAAGGCTGTTCTATCGAACCATAACTCATAGGGAGTCTTTTTCGATTTAGGTCGAATTAGAACCCTATTGAGAACATAACAAGCTGTATTGATAGCTTCAGTCCAAAAGCATTTAGGTAGACTAAACTAGTTTAACATAACTCTAGCCATTTCAGATAGAGTCCTTTTCTTACATTCACAACTCCATTTTGTTGTGGAGTCCTAGGGTAGGAGAACTCATGCAGATAACCGTGTGTGTCACAAATTTGCTCAAACACTGCATTCTCAAATTTACCTCCATGATCACTTCGAATACGAGTGATCATGAATCCTTTTTTATTTTGAATTTTCTTACAAAAGGAGACGTATTCAGAACGATAATGCATCATTTTTGCGTGCAAAAAAATATACCTACATGTATCCAGAGAATCATCTACTATTACAAATGCATATAACCTACCACCTAGGCTAACAATTATACCAGGCCCAAATAAATCCATATGCAGTAATTGTAGAGGTCTAGTAGTATTTACAGTGTTCTTGGACTTAAATATGGATCGGGTAGCTTTGTTGTTTTCGTATTCACTATATACCGTATCCTTCTTGAAGGTGATGTCCGGTAAGCCTCATACCAATTTCTTCATGGATAGTCTTGAAATTATGTCCATGTTTGCATGACTGAGTCTCATATGCCATAGTTGACTCTTATCATTCTTGGCGATTAAGTATCTACCTGCTTTGTTAGCATCTTCCAACAAATAGAAAACATATATATATTGTCTTTTCTAATACCTTCAAAGATAGTACTACCAGTTGAGCTATCAACTATAGTACATTTGTCCTTGACAAAGTTAATACCATAACCATGATCAGCTAAATGGCTTATGCTGAGTAGGTTATGTTTTAACTCGGTTACTAAACAAATATATTTAATCATAGGATAAGGAGCCTTACCAATATTGCCGATACCTACTATCTATCCTTTAAGATTATTACCGAAGGATATGTATCCTTCTTTCTTCTTCGACAGTGTTACGAATAATGAAGCGTCACCGGTCATATTCTGTGAGCAACCGCTATCGAGGATCTATTTGCTTCTAGCATGCGTAGGGTGTTCCACCTACAAGAGAATTTACAGATAAATCTTTTTGTACCCATTTCTTGTAGGGTCCTAAAATATTAGTCTTTTGTATCCATACACTTAACTTCAAATCAACTAGCTTTCTTACCCTACGTGCTGGAGAGATATGACCAATGGTACCACAATAATGACATCTAGCATGTTGAGTGTTAGATGCAGTGTGTTGTGCTTGATTGGTCGGTCTTGGTCTACTAGTTGGATATTTGTAAGAAAATGCGTGCCTATTAGTCTTCTTGGGCAATGATTTAGTTTGGTTTGGTCTGACAGAGTTGGGTTTGACAGTATTCCTGTGTTTCGCTAAGTGACACATGTTAGGGTAGGAAGCAGCAACCTCAGGCTATTTTCTTAACCTAATTTCTAACTTTTTGGAAGTGTCATATAGTATATTATAGTCAACAGTGAGTGCATCATTTCTGACTAGTACTTGCTGAAGACTCTTCTTCTCTTTGAGCATGTCTTCCTCTAGTTTGGTAATGGTCTTGTCTTTCTCTTCGGATAGCCTTGTGGTCTCCTGTAATTGCAACTTAAGAGAAGAAAGCTCACCTACCTCACTAGAATTATCATTACTTCTAACCTCAGCTAGTAGGTCGATAAGTCTTCCTATTTGTAACTCCCTGAATCAATTTGGTAAAATTTTTCAACTTTTCTTTTAGGTATAATATTGTTTTCATGAATAAATTTTTTTTATTTGAATAGTTATTTAATAAATGAATTTTTAATTATTTATGATAACCTAATTTTAGTTTATTAATGGTTATTATTACTAGGTGATTGAAACTGTTTAATTTTAATTATAGTAAAAGATTAGTTGATAATTAATTATTAATTAAAATGAATGATTATTTTCTTGTTATTAATCGAATGTGGCGGTTTATTAAGTCAGTTAATTATTTTCTTGTTAAATTAGTGGATTGTTATTAATTAACTTATATTCCTATTTGCTGTTCCTATTTACTGTTTAAAATTTTGTTAACATTTAAAAATCTGTTTTGAAAATCTGTTTGATTTTATTTGAATTTGAAAATATGTTGAGTATTGAAAAACAGTTTTGAAATTTGAATTTTGAAAATATGTTAGAATTTGAATGTTTTTGAAAGTTGTTATAAACTATTTTTAGTTTAGCCCCCAGATCTTTTTTATTACCAAAACTGCCATTGTATAATATAACCTCAGATCTATTTTTATTTAAATCTCTGCCACTCCTTATTTTCTATAAATAATATTATTTTATTATACATTTTCTCATGCATTCTGACAACTGACACTCTCTCTCTACTTTCTCTCTCTACTCTCTCTCATCATTTTCTCTTTTCTCTCTCTCTCCTCCCTCTGCTCTAGGAGCACCACCGTCGAGATTGGCCATCACTCCGGCCACCAGAGCTCCGCCGTACGCCACCACCTTGAAGCCGAGCCGACCTCGACTGCAGCGTCAGGCCTCGACTGCAGTGCAGTCTCGAAGACAACACCACCTCGGAGACCACGCTGTTTGTAACCCCACTTTCCAAAATTTTAAAAATATTTTATTTATTTATTTGAATTAAATGGTAATTTTTAGAGTTTTTATAAATAAATATTTATTTAATTATTACGGTAGACGATTTTAGCCATGATGGAGTTTTGGAGTACACGGTGACTAGAAATTGTGGCACGGATAGTGCAATGGCGTGCTTTGACTAGTGTAGTAGCCCTGGTAGGGAAGACCGAGCCAAAGTGATAGCCTAACTAGGAAAACTAAGCCAAGTTGCGACTTAACCCTTATCGAAGATTTATTTAATTATTAATTATAATATTGAGTTTAGGGAAACCAATTATACCATTTTAGTCCGGACTGGACCCGAACTGAGCCCAAGCCCATGTAGTCATACGGCACGTCCAATGACATTCGTGTTGATAGAATTTGGTATGAGGGTGTTTTATTTCATTTTAATGATCTAATAATATTTTCTAAGTATTCAAAATTAAATATTATAAATATTATTATTAGTAATAGTCAGTGACATTTGTATAAAAATAGGTCCTTGTACATTTTGGAGATTTTTTAGATTGTACCTAATGGTATATACACCATTATTGATTTATCGAATATTATTATTATTATTATTATTATTATTATTATTGTTATTATTATTATTATTATTTTTGAGGTTACCATTATATAATATTATTCAAATAAATGTTATATTAGTATAGATACATATTTATATAAATAAGCCCAACTCTAGGAACAAATGCCATTGGGTTTTTATTTGGATTTTTTATCGAGATTATATATAAATATATATATGAGGATATATATACGTGTATATAGATATAATAGAATAGGTTATTTGTAAACTATAATTACAAATTGTCCCTGCAGGGACCTAGATGCAAATATCGAAAGTGTAGGGACTTATGGGAACTCATTTGTGGGCCACTGTTTCACAGCAGCCCAACCCGAGAGGAATCCCTCTCGGCTGAACCTATTCCAGCCCGAGCATCCGTTCGATTTTCCCTAGGAAAACTTCATATAAATATAGAGCGAGAGAGAGAGATAGGTACGGAGAAACCTCGAAACCCTAATCCATGTCAACCCCTTCACGCACGTACACCAGCCATATACGCGCGTCCTAGCCACCGGACACCGCCGGAGCAGGCCGGACACGCGCGCAGCTCGCACATGATACAGAGCAGCAACAACAGTGGCAGACCTGACTTCGCCGAGAGTTTTCTCCGCACACGGTCGACGATTCTTTGAGCCGTTTATTCAGGTAAGGACCCAACATATACCTCTTGATTCCCCTTCTGATAGTTTGAACTATTAAGCGATAGATTGTCCGAGAAATCAATTAGAAGATCGACAAAAACCGTTCGGAAAATAGAACAAATTTGGGTTCAAAACCCTACATTGGAAGGAAATTTCTCGTCGATCTATCAACATTTTAAAGAAAATAGATAAGGACAGTTTTAAACAACATATAGGAGATTGAAAACTAGTTTGTAGAACCTGATTTCATTAAGTTTGTGAAAAGTAATTCGAGTTTCAAATTGACCAAAAAACCGTTGTCAATACAATAGAAAATCTAGAAAACCTTCGATACGACGTGCGTCCCGCCAATCCGGATGACGTGGTCGCCAATCGAAAGCATCGAAAGGTGCACAACGGCTTCCTGGACGTGTGTGCTTTGACGGAATTCAAATTGGTCGCGTGTGCGCGACGAATTTGATGCGTATCCGTCGAAATTTCCCATATCGGCCTCAGTGCAAACTTCCTAATTACTTTGTGCACGCTCGTCAAATCGAGATAAAACTTGCGCCATCAGGACCGTGTCATTTTTCTGGTCCTGTATGCCAAGTTTGGTCCGATTCTGAGACAGTTGATCAGATCGTCATTTTGCGGGCCCCACGATCCGACTCAACGGGCAATTTTGTACACGGCCCACCAAAATCCAAAATTGGATATACAGTTGGGTTCTGTCAGAAAACTTGATCCGTAGACATATAGTTTGACAACTTTAGAGACCGTTGACTCTGGCACGCTTTTCGGTACAAAGCGGGTCCAACGGCGGACATCGTTTTGGCCCAAAATTACCATTTTGCCCCTTTGTTCAGAATTGGACTTAAGGACATGCAATCTAAGCTAATTTGACTATTCTGAGAACATTGGTAATGTCTATTTTAGCATCTGGAGATTGTTGTATGAGTTTTGACTATTGTGGCACACTGAGTGGTTTGGATTGTCGGTTTCACCAGCAGAGGACCCCAGGCGAGTGCAGTTTATTGTCTGTATTTCGATATTGATCTTTACTATATTTCATTGATTGGCCATTGGTTATGTAATTTTTATATTCTATTATAAATTGTTGAGTCGGAAATGAGAAGTACCAAGGATATGTGATCCGACCGTAGACATTGTTTATTTTCATGCAGTAGACCTCGTAGACATTGTTTATTTTTTGCATGTAGATATTGTAGACATTGTTTATTTTTTGCAAGTAGACCTCGTAGATATTGTTTATTTTCTGCAAGTAGACCTCGTAGACGTTGTTTATTTTCGTGCAAGTAGACCTCGTAGACCTCGCGGTGTAGTGTCCCAGACTGATCACATATCAAAGGTACTTCTAACAGTGGAGAAAGTATTTTTGTCTATTACTAGTAATTTTTTGTCTTTTCTGTTTATTTTCAAAAACATGTAATTGATGTCTAACCTCTGTTGTATAGTCATTTTCATTTATTGAAATTGCATTCAGTGAATTGTGCTCGTTCCATTCCTGACTGAAAACCAATATTTTCAGGTTAGCCGTGGATTCACTTAGCATGGGAGATACGAAGGTACTTGCAGACAAAAGCCTAGAGATTAGCTAGATAGTGGACTTGTAGTCATTCAAATATTTGTACAAGTTTATATTTTTCTGCAAATATAAAACTTGTGAATGTTGTAAGTTAAATTAATTATGTGAATGAGCATTATTTGTGATTTTTATCTTCATGGCCGTGACAGCATTCTACCACCGACACTGCGACGTAGGCTGGCTTGGACACGTCTCATATTCGTAGAAAAAAATGGGTACGGGTCGTGACAAGTTTTTGTGGTGGCCCATGCAGATCTGTTTTCGCAAATCATACGAACTCGTGATAGTACTTAAGTTAGTCGTACTATTGCAAGCCTGCGACTAGGAAATGCTCATTCACGAATTAGGGATTAATTTAAGAGAATGACTAGGACTAGGAGTTCCTTATACAAATTTACCGATGGGTAGTCTAGGTCATGCAATTTAGATGGAGAGTTATTAATTTTGATAGTTTATCAGATTCCCATATGTACACGATTACCTCTTGATATGATGACATGATCCAATGTGGATAGATTATTCACTTGGTGAGACAGGGCTTTCTAGAATTAATGATCTAACCTTGATAAATTGTTCAATTCCTTCTCTTTGCCTCTTTAGATGTCATCATCATATCTTAGTCCGAATTGTCTATTTAGTCCCTATTTGCCCTAAGGATTATGGTTTTATATAATTCCTGATTATGTTGTCCATATACAGACCTCGAGTTAGTTTCGATTCAGAGTTTTTCCTCCATGGTTTGAATACACATGAAATAAATACTAGAGTGTTCGTATTCCTTTGTCTTCAGTTATTTCCTCCCGGTTCAATCTTTTATTGTAGGGGTTATGATTGATAGGACAAATACTTGCGCTTTATTTCATAGTCAACTTGTTTGAATCTCTAGAAGCTCAGGGATTATTATAGATATAGTTAAAGGAATGTTAATTAACTCATAATGGCAGGACAACAGCGCACTGTGGCCATTTATTCGAATTTTGGAGACTATGGATTCATTGCAGCCAGTTGCGCACTGGCGAGGCACGACCCCTAGAGTTGAAATTAGTTTAGGAAAATATTGGTTATAGAATATTGCTAAAACTATGGCTAGTAGTCCTCGTTGATCGTAGTTACCCTTGAGTCAATATTGGATAGAGATTAGAAATGGTTGATCTTGTATCACATCTGAATCATAAAACCAAGAGTTTACCACAGCCAGAGTATACGGGTAGGACATAACCCGCGGTGAAATGATTTCAGACATGATTACAAGTTTAGGATACTGTGAAGGATATGACAATGCCATGTATGTCCCATAAGATCCAAAGCCAATACTAGTAGAAGTTCTATGAGTTGGGTAGCGTGTCCCCCAACCTAGTATTCCGTAGTCCATGTGATCTATTGGCAAGATAATTGACTGACACTAATAGGTTTACCGGGAATATAAAACTTAGAGATCCATAACCCATTGGTTGACCAAGCCTTTACGAATAAGAAGATAGTAGGATGACCATATAAGCAAAAACACCTGGTGATTTTTGATGCTCACAAAACTCGAACTACTTGTGTCTTCCTTCAAAAATCTCATATACTTGTATTTTGATTATCTTGACCAACGTTGCTATTACAGCCTAGTTTTGCAAGCTCGCTATATTCTCGAGCTTGATTCAACACATATGTTTAGTGGGGACGTCTGCTAACATATTGTCTAATCAGAATCAGTGTATTACGGTCTGATCAACCATGATGCATTTGGTTCGCTCTTCATCTAATTACCCTACGTGGATTGAGATGTAGATGTCTCTAGGATCTCATTCGCGACTGCTTTGACAATTCCCTTGAATTATACATTTGCCTTTGAATCGCGTAATTGTATTCAGTGACATCTCTCTTGAGCTCTTTATTATTTTATTTTTGTCTTTCACTGATAAGACGAAAGCTCATAATTGATAGATAGATACAGAGTATTCCCCATGGCTATGATAGTGGTATGTGCAAGTGTAGCTACCATCGGCCAGCTATGTGACTAGAACCTTGCCTTGAGTTACTCATTCTCCTCTCGACCCTCAAACAACTATTGGGACCTTCTAGCCATTTGAAGTTGAGAATGATTAGGGTTTTACCCTTAGTCAAAATGCCAACCTAGGAGACTATCTATCCTCAAGGACCAAATGGCATGAACCTCTAATTATTTGCTTGAAGCTTGCTTTAACTAGAACCCTTGTGACAATAGTCTAGCAGGTTTGACCCCAATAGAAATTTACGACCCAGTTGTTAGAAATCTTTTCATATGATGTGCCTTAGAGTTGGTTACCCCATCGATAACTCTTGTATACGGTGGATGAGTAGGTCATTCTATTTTATTTGTGTAATTGTACACACTCATGTTCTATTTATTGAGGAACGATCCTTGAGTTGACCTATATCTACGGTATTCCGTTACGCCGTGCCTTAATCTTTATTAACAAGAGTCGGGGTACAACATCCTGATTTTGAAATTTTTCTAACCTCAATATTTCTAAGACTATGTCCTATTTCTAAGGTGGGTAGACTGTAAGCCTTCTAATTTTTTTGGATATATGAGGATTATCGATTGATTAGAATAATTTTTCATTAGGATGATAATTAGTGTCTCATGGACTCCCACTTTCCATTAGATCATTTTGTGTCACCGGCCGTGTCATTAATATTCGGAGCACAAGACCAGCTGTTACCTTCCAACAAATTTTATATGCAAGATCTAGACGAGTCCACCTTCATCTAGGTATATCATGTCCCACTCAAGCCCGTCCCCTTGTACTCTATTTTTATGGTACGATTTTCAGGTAAAAAGGACTAACTATAACCCTTACCATAGTACCGGTAAACTTCTCGACTACAAATAGAGACTCAACTTCGACTCGATTCTTTCGACCCAATATATGGTTGTGATCGACTCGAAGCTACTACGCACATGTCACCAGTGTGCCACTCAATTGTGCCTTCTCGTGCTAATTAAACACAAAAGTCATGGAAGGCACATTTTGGGGCTTTAGGAACCTAGCTAACCAATCTGACTGACAACTAGTTCAACCACTTGGGTGAAAACCTATTCTAGGTTACCCTAGCCAAGTAGAAATAGTTTATCATTGGAATATTGTCCAGTTAATATAGATTGAAATCCTGGGTTCATCCAACCAGCGATTGATGTCCAATCAGAAAATCCATTAAGAACCAGTAAAACCCATCCATACATACCACCATATTTGGACTATAAAACCGAATTATTTGAAATAGGCCCCTATATCTATTATGTAGTCCCTATCTCTTAGAATGTGATCCATAAACCTTATTCCATCTACCTGGAAGTCGCATCCTGTAATGCATTTTATCCCTTGCTTGTGTGTTTAAATAACCACGGAAAGTTCACAATCTTGATTTCTCAAATTCTGTTCTATTATGGAACCTGTTTAGAATTTTGAGAACGAAACTTCTATATTGCACGGATTGCAAGCCCCTCTGAGAAACGAAGGGTTCTTAGACTTAGCAAGTGACTGGACTAGAGTAGCCCAATCTAGCAAATAAGTCAATGGTTCATAAACTTTCTTTCTGTCTACATCATTGGATACACTCTGTCGCTCTTGAAACTTCATAATTGCTTTCGATTATTCTTTCTCATCTTCCTGTCCTTTCTATTGCAGAGCGGTGAAGGTCATGCTTATTAGAATGTACCAATAATTCTTAGCTACTTGTGTAAATTGTTGCTTGTTAAATTTTGGGAATTGCTTGATAGATAGGAGAGGTTATAGATGCCATATACAGTAAATATCTATCGATAGCAATTTTAGCAATTAGTTAGATGATTATGAAGTTCTAGTGACATGATATTTGAGGGAGTAGTGTGACCAAAGGTGGGTAGGGACTCTCAAGGATTCGTAGTACGAAATGACCCTGAGAATAGATGATAGTTAATGGAAACTGTCTTCTATCATAGCTGATGGACTCTTTCCTTAAATTTTGAGGACGAAATTATTTTAAGGTGGATAGATTTGTAACCCCACTTCCCAAAATTTTGATAATAATTTTATTTATTTATTTGAATTAAATGGTAATTTTAGAGTTTTTATAAATAAATATTTAGTTAATTATTACGGTAGACGATTTTAGCCACGATGGAGTTTTGGAGTACACGGTGACTAGAAATTATGGTACAGATAGTGCAATGGCGTGCTTTGACTAGTGTAGAGCCCTGATAGGGAAGACTGAGCCATAGTGATATCCTAACTAGGAAAACCAAGCCAAGTTGCGACTTAACCCTTATCGAAGATTTATTTAATTATTAATTATATTATTGAGTTTAGGGAAACCAATTATATCATTTTAGTCTGGACTGGACCCGAACTGAGCCCAAGCCCATGTAGTCATGCGGCACGTCCAATGACATTTGTGTTGATGAAATTTGGTATGAGGGTGTTGTATTTCATTTTAATGATCTAATAATATTTTCTAAGTATTCAAAATTAAATATTATAAATATTTTTATTAGTGATAGTCAGTGACATTTGTATAAAAATAGGTCCTTGTACATTTTTAGGATTTTTTAGACTGTACCTAATGGTATATATACCATTATTGATTTATCGAATTTTATTATTATTATTATTATTGTTATTATTATTATTATTATTATTATTATTATTATTATTGAGGTTAACATTATATAATATTATTCAAATAAATATTATATTAGTATATATACATATTTATATAAATAAGCCCAACTCTAGGAACAAATGCCATTGGGTTTTTATTTGGATTTTTTATCGAGATTATATATATATATATATATATATATATATATATATATATATATATATATATATATATATATATATATATATATATATATGGATATATATACGTGTATATAGATATAATAGAATAGGTTATTTGTGAACTATAATTACAAATTGGCCCTGCAGGGACCTAGATACAAATATCGAAAGTGTAGGGACTTGTGGGAACTCATTTGTGGGCCACTGTTTCACAGCAGCCCAACCCGAGAGGAATCCCTCTCGGCTGAACCTATTCCAGCCCGAGCATCCGCTCGATTTTCCCTAGGAAAACTTCATATAAATACAGAGCGAGAGAGAGAGAGGTACGAAGAAACCTCGAAACCCTAATCCATGTCAACCCCCTCACGCAAGTACGCCAGCCATATGCGCGCCGCCCTAGCCACCGGACACCGCCGGAGCAGGCCGAACACGCGCGCAGCTCGCACAGGACACAGAGAAGCAACACTAGTGGCAGACCCGACTTCGCCGAGAGTTTTCTCCACGCACGGTCGACGATTCTTCGAGCTGTTTGTTCAGGTAAGGACCCAACATATACCTCTTGATTCTCCTTCTGATAGTTTGAACTATTAAGCGATAGATTGTCCGAGAAATCAATTAGAAGATCGACAAAAACCGTTCGAAAAATAAAACAAATTTGGGTTCAAAACCCTACATTGGAAGGAAATTTCCCGTCGATCTATCAATATTTTAAAGAAAATAGATAAGGACAGTTTTAAACAACATATAGGAGATTGAAAACTAGTTTGTAGAACCTGATTTCATTAAGTTTGTGAAAAGTAATTCGAGTTTCAAATTGACCAAAAAACTGTTGTCAATACAATAGAAAATCTAGAAAACCTTCGATACGACGTGCGTCCCGCCAATCCGACGACGTAGTCGCGAACCGAAAGCATCAAAAGGTGCGTAACGGCTTCGTGGACGTGTGGGCTTTGACGGAATTCAAATTGGTCGCGTGTACGCGACAAATTTGATGTGTATCCGTCAAAATTACCCGCATCAGCCTCAGTGCAAACTTCCCAATTACTTTATGCACGCTTGTCAGATAGAGATGAAACTTGTGCCATCAGGACTGTATTATTTTTCTGGTCCTGTTTACCAAGTTTGGTCCGATTCTGAGACAGTTGATCGGATTACCGTTTTACGGGCCCTACGATCCGACTCAACGGGCGATTTCGTGCACAGTCCACCGGAATCCAAAATTGGACACACGGTTGGGTTCGTATCGGAAAACTGAATCCGTAGACATGTAGTTTGATGACTTTAGAGGCCGTTGACTCTGGCATGCTTTTCGGTACAAAGCGGGTCCAACGGTGGACACCGTTTTGGCCCAAAATTACCATTTTGCTTCTGTGTCCAGAATTGGACTCAAGGACATGAAATTCTAGCTAATTTGACTATTCTGAGAACATTAGTTAGGTCTATTTCAGCATCTAAAGACTGTTGTACGAGTTTTGACTATTGTGGCACACTGAGTGGTATCGGTTTCACCAGCAGAGGACCCCAGGCGAGTACAGTTTATTGTCTGTATTTCAAAATTGATCTTCACTATATTTTAATGATTGGCCATTGGTTATGTGATTTTTATATTCTATTATAAATTGTTGAGTCGGGAATGAGAAGTACCAAGGATGTGTGATCCGACCGTAGACATTGTTTATTTTTATGCAGTAGACCTCGTAGACATTGTTTATTTTTTACAAGTAGACCTCGTAGATATTGTTTATTTTTTGCAAGTAGACCTTGTAGATATTGTTTATTTTCTGCAAGTAGACCTCGTAGACATTGTTTATTTTCTGCAAGTAGACCTCGTGGATATTGTTTATTTTCTGCAAGTAGACCTCGTAGACATTATTTATTTTCTGCAAGTAAACCTCGTAGACATTGTTTATTTTTGTACAAGTAGACCTCGTAGACCTCACGGTGTAGTATCCCAGACTGATCACATATCAAAGGTACTTCTAACAGTGGAGAAAAGTATTTTTGTCTATTGCTATTGATTTTCCGTCTTTTCTGTTTATTTTCAAAAACATGTAATTGATGTCTAACCTCTGTTGTAGAGTCATTTTCATTTATTGAAATTGCATTCATTGAATTGTGCTCGTTCCATTCCTGACTGAAAACCAATATTTTTTAGGTTAGCCGTGGATTCACTTTGCATGGGAGATACATGGGTACTTGTAGACAAAAGCCTAGAGATTAGCTAGATAGTAGACTTGTAGTCATTCAAATAATTGTACAAGTTTATATTTTTCTGCAAATGTAAAACTTGTAAATATTATAAGTTAAATTAATTATGTGAATGAGCATTATTTGTGATTTTGATCTTCATGGCTGTGACAGCGTTCTACCGCCGACACTGCGGCGTAGGCTGGCTTGGACACGTCTCGTATCCGTAGAAAAAAAAAGGTACGGGTCGTGACACTGTTCCCTCGATCCTCATGCCACCCCTTCGATTTTCGAGTCGACGCCGAGCCCCGAGGAGACTTCCAACGCCGCTCGCCGTCACGATCATTCGTCGGAGCCGCCATCCTCGGCACGTTTGGAGACGTGTGCGCCACCGAAGCTCGAGTCACTGTCGCTTCCGCTACTGCAGAACCGGATGTAGCCGTTTGGACGCCTATCCGAAGTCGTCGTCGCCTCGCCGTGCCTCGTCGAGCCCAGATCTGCGCCGCCCGAGCGCTCGCACCAGACCGGACTGGTGAGATCGCCTCCTCCTCGAACCCTTTTTGCTTTTGATCTTCTTCATCTTCTTGTTCTTTTTTATGTGTAGTTGACCTAAGTATTTGAGAAGAAGTTTAGGAAGTAGGATTTTGAGCTTGAACTGTGAGAGGGAGACCATGAGGTTAGGGTTCAGGCGAAGATGAAGTGGGAATAGGGGGTTGCTCGCTGGGGAAGAAGGAGTTGGGGATTAGGGTTCCTGGAGGTTCGAGAGGAAGAAGACGATGGTAAGGGGAGTGGCTCTCGAACGTTCAGTAGCTGTGGGTTGAGTGAAGAATGTGGTTTGAGGAGAGAGAAAGCTAGGTCAGTTTGTATAGTTGAGAGTTGGGCTGAGTTTTGGGCCACAGGAATTGGGCTGGTTCTGAGCCCCTATATTTTGTTAAATAAATTTGTTGGTTAGTGTTGCCTCTTTGAATCGAAAGGTTGGGTTACTCTTCGAAATATGAAGAGCCAGCATTAGGAAAATCATTGGCTAGGTGAGCAGTGTAGGGTTGGTCAGTATTAAAGTGTAAATGAGTACAGGTTTTCATGTGTAGTAGCTTGTTGTTGGGCTAAGTGAGTATTTGGGCTAAAGAAATAATTAGAAATGTTGCAGTAGCAGTATAGGTTTGGCCTTAGAGCCAGTACATTAGCAATGGTTATTCTCTGGTCCAAACTATTCAGTGTATCAAATATGAGTAATATATTATAATACTATATATATTAAATAGATGAGAGTAGCTATTATATTAAATAATTCTGGTTAGTAGCAATAAGTTAGTCTGGCCAAATATGTATAAATTCTTATCTAGTGAATATATAGATATTTTGTTAAAAATATATATTGCTAGCATATATGTGATATTTAGTTAAAATTGTTTTTCATAAATATGTTAATATTAATTGTTACATATCATTTGATAAATGATTTTTCATACAGTTTAAAGTATTTTAGTTACTATTATACCATTTATAATGTTTTGCTAGCAAAATGTTTCTAAAACTTTTAAGTACTACCACTAGTATTTTTGAGACCAAAACTTTAGAACATATTTATTTTCTAAATAATGTTAAACTAGTAAATAATGTTAGTTATCATATGGTTTAGAGTATTTTTTTAAACTAAAATATTAATTTGCAAATAGTATTTCCTAAATAATTTTGCTAAAATATAATATTTTTCCACTAGTAATCATTTCGATTAAGTTATAACATATATGGATAGTAGTTTATTGTGATAATTGTACTCTGTATTTTTCTAAATAATTGTACTCTCGTGCAACCAAACCGAGGCAAGTACACTGACTCGACTTGTACTCTGTATTTTTGTCTTACCTTCATGTGCCATATTCTCATATCGGACACGAGATACACACGATTATCTTGTACCATTGTTCATTGCTTGTGAGTCATCATTTATTGCGGGGTTTGGGGAAAATATTAGCTTTTGTGTGACCACACCCAACATAGGTATTGTGGATAGCCTAATCGTACACTTCACGTGCGATGAAGCCGGACCTTGTAGAATTGATTGACTCATTGATTGATTGTGCTCCATAGCCGATCACACATTAGTTTAATATTTCAAATTGTCATACTTGCATATTGATTGCCGTGTTCATTGCCTTGTACATTGATAGCCGTGTTCATTGTCTAGCATATTGATTATCGTCCATTACCTGCAGTTTCATATTTCATTTCTGGTACTGTAGTTTCACTTCTATTTCTGGTATTCTGGTTTCACCTTGTATTCTGTACTACAGATTACATTGTATATTGCTCTTGTCAGGGTTGTACTTTGCTCTTTTTCTGATAGGATATGTTGCAGGTGAGCTTGAGGCCACATGGAGCATGTGATTGCACTGGATATTGCAGCTTTTACTTCATTTATTTTTCTGGAGATTGTATTTTGGATATTCATTATTGTATATTTATTTTATTTCACCGGATTTGTCTCCGGCTGATTTTGTACTAAATGACTTGATGGATGTAACACCCAGTTTTCCAGAAGAGGGTAATTTTGAAATTTTGTAATTATAATTATTATTTAATGATATTTATTTTATATTAGAATTTTTAGTAATTTTTAATTAATTTTAAACTATTTAAATTCATGACTTATGATTTGGTTTGCAGCTAGTGAAGCCGTAGTGACTGTCTGCCCTAGAGCCTAACCATGTGGGTAGAGATTTTGTTTAGTACAATTAGCTTGAGGGTATTTTGGTTATCTTGAATTTATTATAATTATTTGGAAATTAATATATATTATATTAGATGGTGTGATTTAATTAATTGCCATGTGATTGTTATTAGCCCCAACCTAGAATTGACCTAACCTAGGTTAGTCCTATTGACATTCATTGATTTTTCTCACTAAATAGACTGTTTTGCCTGCACACTATTGTCACTCACATTCCCATGATACACTCTCTACACACACCCTCAACACACTTAAGTAATATGTCACTGTTTACCTATGTCAATTCTCTCACTGTTTTTCTGATATATATAACCTGTCACACTAATCACTCTTGCACTCACACACTTTGTCACACACACACACAGAGGAATACATGCTATACACCTTTGTATCACACCCACATGTGCACAAATACCCTCTCATGTACTCTCATCCACACACACTCATTCCTGCCACCTGAACACAATGTATTCCCTGTTTTTCCAGGGTTCTTAATAACCTGAGATTCTTCTTACTGAATTTCTGAGATTTAAATGGTAGTTAACCTGTTTCCTCTTTTGTAGAATAGCTGAGATTAGGTTGTTAAGAACAGGGAGTTTGGTTCATTGCTACTGAACTGAACACTAAACTGTCCTTCTTCTTTTTGTGTGAAATCTGAGAATTTTTTGTTTATACACAAATTCCATTTCACTGCCTAGACAACTTCCTGATGACACAGGTACACAAATACACCCACACACATTTGAATTCATGTGCCCCCTCTCTTTACATATGTATATATAATGTATTGAGATATATATGTGTATATGGGTAGCTTAGTTATTTGAGGTTTGTTAGTTCATTTAGGTTTTGGGTTTAGATGTATGAATGTAAGTTTCAAATGTTTGATTAGACTTCATAATCCTGTTCTTAGGATTTACTAGGTAATATAGGCACACATGTTAGTTTTTCCCACAATCAATTGCCTACCCTCATGTACACACACACATTGCACTATATCATGCCCACACACACATACACATTGCCCCCACCACATCCCTTCCTAACTCTCCATGTATACATGTTGTGTAATGTTTCCCCCATCCCTCTCTATGTTTATATATATATATATATATATATATATATATATATATATATATATATAATATATATATATAACCTAGTGTGAAATGCAATATAATATAATATAGCCTATATATATGTGTATGGTATGAATACACCAATGTTGTGTGTTGATAGTCTAGTATGACTTGTGATTGGTGTGTGATTGCTAGACTAGGCTTGGTTAGGCCTAGTGAGACTTATTAAACTTGTTTGGGTCAGTCTTGACCTAGTTTGACTAGTGTAGTTGACCAGAGTTGACCAAGAATTGACTTTGGCCCAGTTCGACCTAGACAGCATGCAGATGCATTGTAGATTACATTTATCATCCCCTGTATACATCTTGTCTTGTGTTGCTCTAACTAGGAGTCAGGTATCTTATCTCGGACAGTACATTTACTTCAGACATTCAGATACAAGGTCAGTACATTCTCTGATCATTTCATAACTTGCTTAGAATTATATTACTGCTCTAGTTTACCTTATTTGATGCTGTCACGATATTATCACGGATTGGTACTACATGTATCCCTACATTGAGATGTTATCCCCCTCGGGAGCATCGAATACATTGTGTCATGTGTTTCATGTGCATCGTGTATTCCTCGCTCTCATGTTATTCATGTTTCTCATGTGCATCATGCTCGTTCATGCTCGCTCGTGTACTCTTATGTGCTCTCATGAATCGATCGTGTTTTCCATGTATCTCGTGTATAACCTATATTGCATGTGCACTCATTTATGAGTTTTTATGTGAATTTCATGTGCACCCATTTATGGGCCCCCATGTAAACTTCATGTGCACTCATGTATGAGCTCTCGTGTATATTTCATGTGCACCCATTTATGGGTTTCATGTGAAAACCATGTACGTAACATAACTTGTTTGGATCCTTGTGTATTGATTGGGGTATGGGGGAGTATAAATAGTCATGTGAACAATTCCAAAGTAGTATAGCCATGTGCGTCTCTTTAGTATAGTCATGTGCAAATCCAGCCGTTCACATGTCGACTTTGTACTCTAAATCACTAGTCACTGGTAGCTCTCTACTTATAGTAGATATTTCAATTACAGTTCTCGCTCTATTTACATCATGTACTTTCTTTCAGCTTCATGTATCGTACTCTCTTGCATGTTTATATTCTCTAACCTGTTATGATCTGCGTGAGATGTATTGTGCTCTCTCCCGTCCTGACTGGACATGTTGAAAATTTTACAGAGGATGATGAGGAACCCTGCACCCCTTACCTTGGAGCTTGCCTAGATGACACTCGCGACCTGGACCCCTGGGGAGGTTCTGGCAGCTGCTGAGGATGATACCCCTTGCATAGTATAGATAGCTTAGACTGTTTCTTTTCATGTGTGGTTCTTGTTCTTATTCTTCAGAGTTGTATATTTTAGAGATGTTGAGACAGGTAGATAGTGAGACTTGTTATTCTTCTCTGTTGTACCTCAGTTGAGGATTCTCTTATCTATTTTATCGTGCCATATTCTATCTCTAGATTGTGATTGAGTTGTACCTCTGCATTGGCCTCCTTATGGAGAGTATTCGTCTTATATTAGTTATAGTTCATGACCTAGAACAGCGTTCTACCGCCGACACTGCGACGTAGACTGGGTGCTGTTACGTTCTCGTACCCTCACAGTGGGTGCGGGTCGTAACACGTTTTTAGTGGTGGCCCATGCAGATCGAGTTTGTGTAGTGGTATTCGAATTAGAGTATCACTACAGCCTGTAGTAGGATTATTATTATTTTGAGGTACTCAATCACATTAGGAAAAACTCTTAACTGGATTCCTGCCATCTAAATTCCTGTTGAAGATTGCTTCCTTGAATAACTGTCCTCCCTTGAATTACTGTTTCTATCTCAGTATTGATTCCTTGTTTGATCTGTCTCCAGGATGATGATCGAGACACGATCTTATCGCTCTGGCTCAGCAGACGCTGGTGAGAGGCCTACCACCCCTCGCCTGATCGTGGACACTGGGACCACATCACCCCTTATTTTTGCTCATATAGGAGCTTCTGCAGCCTTTAGGAGTGCACCTCCACCTGTCCGGAGGTCTTCCTCCGTTATTCCAGATATGACTCAGCAGCAGTTACCTTCAGGGACAGTAGATACGGCTTAGATGTTTACCCTTTTTCAGCGATTCATGGAGTTTCAGCAACAGATACAGCAGAGCCAGTCTGCTGATATCCGACAGAGCATACAAGATACTCACCAATTGGTCAGGACGACAGTAGAGCTGGTGGTTGCTCAGCTACAGGGAGGCCAGATGCAACCGTATCAGCCGAGGACTCCAGACATCCATTCCATCAAGAAGATGGGACCCCGAGACTTCAAGGGTACAGAGGGCATCATATACGCTGACGATTGGATAGAGCACATTGAGGAGATATTCCGATTGGCACAGATACCAGCAGGATTACAGATCGAGGCAGCCGCCAATCAGATGCAGGACTTGGCCCGTACTTGGTACCAGACGGACCCGAGGGTTGGTACAGCCGGTCAGACTTGGACAGCATTCAAAAAACTGTTCAAGGAGAAATTCTTTCCTAATATCGCACTCCGTGCTTTGGAGGCGCAGTTAGAGAGTTTGGTTTAGGGGAACCAGACTGTTGAAGAGTACGCTGGAGAGTTCAGCCGTTTGAGCAGATTCATCAAGGTTCTTACCAAGGTCGGGAAGGCTAGGAGGTTCCGCAGGGGTTTGATCGGAGAGATCAAGTCATATACCAAGAGCGACCGCGACGCCACTTTCGAGCAGATACTGGTAGGAGCCATGACAGCGGAGGACGATCTTGGGCTGAAGGAGAAGAGGATGCGAGATACTCAGGGAGCTAGTGGCAGTGCGGGACCGGCTAAGAGGCCCCACCGATAGATTCAGCAGCAGGTACCCCGTTTGCAGATTCAGCAGCAGTTCCAGCTGCCATATCAGTAGTCGAGGGTCTACCTTCAGCAGCGACAGTTTCAGGACCGAGTACCCTTTCAGCAGATGCAGCAGCCACAGAGGCAGCAGCAGGCCCCGGAATAGCAGCTAGTTATTATTTGCCCCTTATGTAAGAGACCAGGGCATGGTTGGGGCGAATGCCGGAAGAGGCTGGACAGATGTTTGCTTTGCGGAGGATTCGATCATCGTCTGAGAGAGTGTCCCGAGTCATCGGGACAGACAGTTCAGGGAGCAGGAGCTAGGGCTCCGGTAGACCAGCAGACAGGATTACCCTTACCAAATCAGCAGCAGAGGTACATACAGCATCAGCAGCAGGCCAGGGGAGGCCAGCAGGAGCGAGCTTTCGGCAGGACAGTCAAGGATGCACAGGCCAGTAGAGATCTTGCTGCAGGTTTCGTTCTATTCAATTTCCTTTCCGTAATTGCCTCTTATAACTACCTTAAAATTTCGATTCCTTCTGTTCCTTGTTGATTATCAATTTTGTCCTGTTGTTCTTGTGTTATGTTTGATTTCTTCTGAGATAAATCATATGGGCTAGGTCACCCAGTTATGGAATCTAGAATCTTCGATAGTCGTGTATAGCTGGCATAGCTAGGACATATAGTCAGATTTAGGACTTATTTCTCGGGTATGGGAATTTAAGGTTTTCGCTTCCAAGCATGCGGCAATGCAAAAATTTTAAATACCATGATTCTAGAGGTATGTGCCTTAGTCGAGGACTCTGTGATTATCGTAGCCTTGCTCACTAGCACGACGAAGATTCTGAGTATCATGATTTTGGATAGACGCATATGATTATCCGACGGTATGTTTGAGACTTTGTTTGTGGGGTATTTGACCTAGAAGGCCTGCTGCCATCTTAATTTCGAGGACAAAATTTTTATAAGGTTAGTAGGATTGTAACACCCAGTTTTCGAGAAGAGGATAATTTTGAAATTTTGTAATTATAATTATTATTTAATGATATTTATTTCATATTAGAATTTTTAGTAATTTTTAATTAATTTTAAACTATTTAAATTTATGACTTGTGATTTGGTTTGCAGCTAGTGAAGCCGTAGTGACTGTCTGCCCTAGAGCCTAACCATGTGGGTAGAGATTTTGTTTAGTACAATTAGCTTGAGGGTATTTTGGTTATCTTGAATTTATTATAATTATTTGGAAATTAATATATGTTATATTAGATGGTGTGATTTATTATTATTTAATTAATTGCCATGTGATTGTTATTAGCCCCAACCTAGAATTGACCTAACCTAGGTTAGTCCTAGTTAGTCATGGTTAGACTAAGTTAGAATTTGATTGGTCATGGTTAGTCATGACTAGTTAGAATAAACTAGGTTGCAACTTGATTAAAGGGGGACCTTGATTTTGACCATTGAATATACTAGATGGGATAAGAGCCCTTGGATTGAATCCCAAAACCCTAACCCTAACTATTATGACCAGCCAAGAGACCTCCCCCCTTGCCTATATAATGTCTCTATGGGAATTTGTGCCTCTTTCTTTAATTCATTTCTTAAGGAAATATGTGAGTCTCCTTTAATTCCTTCCTAGTTTAATCAATAGGACTCCTTTTTTATTGGAGTTTCTTCCATCATGATCTAATTAATGTTTCCTTGCTGATGGTGGAGTCAAATCTCAGATTTGCATCAATTTGGGGATTTGGGGTGGCTTTGAAGAACTCCTTGGAAGAGACTTTTTGTGTGAAGAACAACCAATAGGAATATTCTATTCCACCCATTAAAACTAGGTTTAAATTGCATATTCATCTAGCCCTAGGAGTCCTGATTCTATAGGTATAGGGTTTCCCAAGTTTTGTGTCCTATACGTGTCCGTATCGGACACGTATCAGTGACAGGTGCAGGTGTTCGACGAAATGCCACAAAGGGCATTTCGTTCGAATTTTCGAATTGTGTTTGAATGGAAATTCTTATTTTGTTGTCGCTTACGCGACTATGCTTGACTGAGATGGATTTGAGTCATGTCCGAGTCAAAATGGACTCGCGGACACAGTCGCTCGTGCGGGCACAGTGCGTGCCCTGCACTTCGGGGGTCACTGCGACACGGACACGCCACCCCGACGCGTGGGACTTGACACACGGTTAGGGGCCGACACTAACCTGGGCTCCCCAAGTTTCAGGGCCCCACGTGTCGTGTCGGACACGCATGAACACGTGCACTAATTTTTGCACTGTGCAGTTTCGGTTGAAAACGTGCACTAATACGTGCGTGTCGTGTCGTACACACGCGACTTGGACACGATTCAGGATGTCCAATCGATAGCCCTAGTCTAGGTTGACACTGGGACACAACCTCATGGGTTGTGTCGTGTCGTGTCATACACACGAGAGTCGGGAACATGTGCACGATAATTAGTTTCTCTGTGTGCACAGTTTTACTGTTTTGTGTTTTTAAATTTGTTGGACACGTTTGTGTCCACTTTTGTGGACACAAACCACTTGTGTTGCATGTGTACATTATGTACTTTCATTACCAACCTCTGTATTAGGGTTTTAAATTATTTTTGATTATTAATTCCTCATTTCCTATGTTATGCTGAAACCATGTATCAGGCCATTCCTGAATTTCTGTCCAGATTTTGAAATTGGGATTGTCATCATTTTAAACCCATTTAGCACAGTTAATTACATGTTACTAAATGCCTAATAGGTTCACCTATGTAAATTCTAATAGTGTGTTGAGATTTGGGTGATTTTATTGTGTTTTGATTCATAAATCAGAGTTTACATTTTAGGGACTGTTTTTAAACTCTTTGTTTGGTTTTAGTTGATATGTTAAATAATATGAACTGTTAGATTAACATTAGGGTCTGAATGATATGATAACTATATATTTAACATGTAAAACCTGAGTTCTCATTCAATGTAAACTGAGAAATTCCTGTAGGATTTTTTGGACTGTTTTACTGAAATGGAGGGGGGGGGGGGTATTCACTGTTAAATCTGAAATGTATGGGAGGGTTAAAACTAAGATTTTGGGGGCAGTTACACTGTTGTCATTCACTGATTTTTCTCACTAAATAGACTGTTTTGCCTGCACACTATTATCACTCACATTCCCATAATACACTCTCTACACACACCCTCTACACACTTAAGTAATATGTCACTGTTTACCTATGTCAATTCTCTCACTGTTTTTCTGATATATATAACCTGTCACACTAATCACTCTTGCACTCACACACTTTGTCACACACACACACACAGAGGAATACATGCTATACACCTTTGTATCACACCCACATGTGCACAAACACCCTCTCATGTACTCTCATCCACACACACTCATTCCTGCCACCTGAACACAATGTATTCCCTGTTTTTCCAGGGTTCTTAATAACCTGAGATTCTTCTTACTGAATTTCTAAGATTTAAATGGTAGTTAACCTGTTTCCTCTTTTGTAGAATAGCTGAGATTAGGTTGTTAAGAACAGGGAGTTTGGTTCATTGCTACTGAACTGAACACTAAACTGTCCTTCTTCTTTTTGTGTGAAATCTGAGAATTTTTTGTTTATACACACATTCCATTTCACTGCCTTGACAACTTCCTGATGACACAGGTACACAAATACACCCACACACATTTGAATTCATGTGCCCCCTCTCTTTACATATGTATATATAATGTATTGAGATATATATATGTGTATATGGATAGCTTAGTTATTTGAGGTTTGTTAGTTCATTTAGGTTTTGGGTTTAGATGTATGAATGTAAGTTTCAAATGTTTGATTAGACTTCATAATCCTGTTCTTAGGATTTACTAGGTAATGTAGGCACACATGTTAGTTTTTCCCACAATCAATTGCCTACCCTCATGTACACACACACATTGCACTATATCATGCCCACACACATACACATTGCCACCACCACATCCCTTCCTAACTCTCCATGTATACATGTTGTGTAATGTTTCCCCCATCCCACTCTATGTTTATATATATATATATATATATATATATATATATATATAATATATATATAACCTAGTGTGAAATGCAATGTAATATAATATAGCCTATATATATGTGTATGGTATGAATACACCAATGTTGTGTGTTGATAGTCTAGTATGACTTGTGATTGGTGTGTGATTGCTAGACTAGGCTTGGTTAGGCCTAGTGAGACTTATTAAACTTGTTTGGGTCAGTCTTGACCTAGTTTGACTAGTGTAGTTGACCAGAGTTGACCAAGAGTTGACTTTGGCCTAGTTCGACCTAGACAGCATAGATGCATTGTAGATTACATTTATCATCCCCTGTATATATCTTGACTTGTGTTGCTCTAACTAGGAATCAGGTATCTCATCTCGGACAATACATTTACTTCAGACATTCAGATACGAGGCGAGTACATTCTCTGATCATTTCATAACTTGCTTAGAATTATATTCCTGCTCTAGTTTACCTTATTTGATGCTGTCACGATATTATCACGGATTGGTACTATATGGATCCCTACATTGAGATGTTATCCCCCTCGGGAGCATCGGATACATTGTGTCATATGTTTCATGTGTATCGTGTATTCCTCGCTCACATGTTATTCATGTTTCTCATGTGCATCATGCTCATTCATGCTCGCTCGTGTACTCTCATGTGCTCTCATGAATCGATCGTGTTTTCCATGTATCTCGTGTATAACCTATATTGCATGTGCACTCATTTATGAGTTTTTATGTGAATTTCATGTGCACCCATTTATGGGCTCCCATGTGAACTTCATGTGCACTCATGTATGAGCTCTCGTGTATATTTCATGTGCACCCATATATGGGTTTCATGTGAAAACCATGTACGTAACATAACTTGTTTGGATCCTTGTGTATTGATTGGGGTATGGGGGAGTATAAATAGTCATGTGAACAATTCCAAAGTAGTATAGCCATGTGCGCCTCTTTAGTATAGTCATGTGCAAATCCAGCCATTCACATGTCGACTTTGTACTCTAAATCACTAGTCACTGGTAGCTCTCTACTTATAGTAGATATTTCTATTACAGTTATCGCTCTGTTTACATCATGTACTTTCTTTCAGCTTCATGTATCGTACTCTCTTGCATGTTTATATTCTCTAACCTGTTATGATCTGCGTGAGATGTATTGTGCTCGCTCCTGTCCTGACTGGACCTATTGAAAATTTTACAGAGGATGATGAGGAACCCTGCACCCCTTACCTTGGAGCTTGCCTAGATGAAACTCGCGACCTGGACCCCTGGGGAGGTTCAGGCAGCTGCTGAGGATGATACCCCTTGCATAGTATAGATAGCTTAGACAGTTTCTTTTCATGTGTAGTTCTTGTTCTTATTCTTCAGAGTTGTATATTTTAGAGATATTGAGACTGGTAGTTGGTGAGACTTGTTATTCTTCTCTGTTGTACCTCAGTTGAGGATTCTCTTATCTATTTTATCGTGCCATATTCTATCTCTAGATTGTGATTGAGTTGTACCTCTGTGCTGGCCTCCTTATGGAGAGTATTCATCTTATATTAGTTATAGTTCATGACTTAGAACAATGTTCTACCGCGGACACTGCGGTGTAGGCTGGGCACTGTTACGTTCTCGTACCCTCACAGTGGGTGCGGGTCGTGACAATGGATATTGGTGATCATTTTGGGAACGTTATAAAAGCTATGTTTGTTTACATTACATTGTGACTTAGAGTTTTTCTTAGTATTGTACAGCTTACTTCGTCGTGTCCATCGACGGAGGCTGGGCGTGTCCGACTCGTATCCGATTATTCGGGAGCGGATCGTGACGCTATTTTACCTTTGTACTCTTTGAGTACCTTCTTAGAGTTTTGGTACTTGCTACGCAATTTTCTATAGTAATCTAAGAGCTCACTAAAGCCATCACCTAACTGTTCAAAGGGAAAATTATCATATGTATCAAATAGGGGGTTAATGTTTACCTGATCATATGCCATTCAGCATACATTTGCAGCTTTATCTGATTTTTCATTTTCTGAGTCGCTAGCTTCGCTTTCATGCCATATGCTTGTGTTAGCATACCTTCTGGATGTTGATTTCTTCAGGTAACCCTTTTCATACTTGTTACTTTTCCTGGTTGATGATGATGCTGTCGGACAATCCTTATTGATGTGTACTTTCTTCTTACAACCATAGCAGATTGGATCTTCTTCATTGTTGCTATTGTTGCTGTTGTGCTCTTTTGTGCTTCTATTGAATCTCATAAACTTTAAGAGAGCTTTATCTTCAGAGTCAGAGTCACTGTCGCCGGAATCATCTTCGACAGATCTTCGGTGATGAGTTTTGAGGGCGATCGACTTCTCCCTTGGTGCAACTTCTTTAAAGTCTTCGAGTTCCAGCTCGTGAGTGAGTTGCTTACCATGAGTGTTTCAAGAGACATAGTAGTGAGGTCATTTCCTTCAATAATTGCAGTAGCCTTTGGAATCTAGTTATTCGTGAGAGCTCGTAGAAGTATGCAAATCTTCTCATGGTTATTGTATTCCTTGCCTAGAGAAGACAAAGGGTTTACAATATCCAGAAATCTTGTAAACATCTGAGTGACGGATTCGTTTGGCTTCATCTTGAATGCCTCATACTCCTAAGTAAGTTGACTGATCTTTGACTCCTTGACTTGTGTCGTGCCTTCGTGAGTAACTTCGAGAAGTTTTCATACTTTATTCGATGTTGTGCATGTAGATACCCTGTTAAATTCAGTCCTGTCTAAGGCACAAAATAAAGCGTTAATAGCACGTGCGTCAAGACTGGCCTATTTTTTTCAGCTTCAGTATATTTGTCATGGGGTTTTTCAACCAACTCTCCATCAACAAGAATACGAGGAGGCTTTTTATAGCCATCAATCACAATAGACCATAAGTCAACATCTAGAGATTTTAAGAAGAAACTCATACGTATTTTTCATTATGTGTAATTTGTACCTTCAAACAGTGGGGGTCTATTTGTGGCTTGGCCTTCACTTATGAATTTCACAGTTGCCATGTGTGATATAGTGATCTATGTAACAACAATAAGATCAGAATATAATAACAGTGTTACCTTGATTTACTTGTATAACCCGCTCTGATACCAATTATAGGAATGAAATGTAAATCAGTATACTCTAAAGGGGGTGAAAAGAGTAGACAGCAAAAAATTAGCTATTTAAAAATGTTAGCAACAAAATCACAGAATATATGTCACAGATATGTAAATGAAAAGTAGAGAGTAGAGAGAAAATTCAATCACAACGACGTCTACTGGTTTTCCTCTTGTGAGGACTAGTCCAGTCGGAAGAACTCTTACTTCTAGTTGAAATCCACTATGGAAAATTGCCACAAGTTTTCATACGAAGTTCTGGCAACATCTATAATGCGAGCTTTGATCCGAAGTACTCGATCAACTTCAATTATGAAGTGTCATTCTTCAATCAAGCCTCTGATTACAATCACTCTGAAACTTGTACAACATACCGTACTGGCAAATCGACTAGAGGATTGTAATTGGCTTGAGATTTGAAAATAAAAAGTTTAGAACACTTTGGAAGAACGTATTAGGCTTAGAGAGAAGAGAAGAGAGAGGTGTGTTGAAATGATGAAAATTCTTCTCTATTTATAGGTTTTCCAAAGGCAGAATTTGGGCAGAATTCTTTGAGAGAATCTCGACAAATAGCCGTTGCATTTGTAACTGTGTGGAGAACAAGTTCAAACTCCAACGTCCACTAACCGAACTCGGGCCAAATTCTCTTGGTGTTCTGTTAGGGTTTTTGTAAATTGGTTTTCGGCTGTTTGAAAAGTCAAGCAGTTATGAGCTTTTATAAATACATTTATTTTCAAAATAAGGATATTTTGAAAATATTTTGGGGTCGCTTATTTGCCAGCACGACTCGGTGTACATGTATTTCTAGACTCAATAAATTATGAAAATTATATTGATAAATGAAATACAGACTCAATGGCAAACTGGCTTCAAGTCTTGAACAGTAGCAGCAGTAGTACTTAGCAGTTGTCCAAGTAGCCCTTATATCGGGACAAGGTTAGATCAATTATTAAAATCAGGTTTGACAATGACCAATGGGCCAACACATCCTTCTTTGGTACAAACTAACCTGGGGCTCCCCAGGGTGATGCACTCAGACGGATAAAGTCCTTGTCTTGCAACTCCTTTAATTGCAGCTTCATTTCATCCAGCTTTTCTTTGCCAACTGATAGACATTAGAAGAAACTGGTAATGCTCCTGGTGCTAGCTCAATTATGAAATCCACCTATCTATCTGGTGAAAGTCCTGGCAATTCTTCTAGAAAACATCCTCGAACTCAGCAACTACGGACAGGGTTGCTGCCTCCATCATCATGTTAACTCTTGCTGCATGACCTACACCTTGCTCAATAGTCCCCCGCATGAACTCGAACACGGGGCGATCTGGGGGTCTAAATATAACATTGCCCCTATGACAATCTAGAGTGGCATAATACTGGCTCAACCAGTCTTTCCCTAGCATAATGTCCTAGTTCGGCTTTGGAAGTACCAAAAGTCGAGCACCCATCTCTCGACCACACACAACTGCTGAACACGTTCTAATAGTGTTGATAACTGGCATAATATCCCCTCCAGTAAGAATCTTCTAACTCTTAGGTAAGGAGGAAGTGGCTATTCTATGGATTGCTACGAAACTAGTAGAAATAAATGATAGTGTAGCCCCAGAATCAAACAAAATGGTTGCAGGTATTGAAGAAACTAAAATAGTACCAGTGTTAGCTTCTCCTTCAGGTTCTTCCTCTGCAACTGCAAGCGTAAAAGCTTGACCACGCCTCTGTCCGGTAGCCTACTATCTGGCTCTATCAAACTGTACCTTCTGTGGGGGCAATAGTGCTCCCTTCTGTTGTCTATTAGGTACCGATGATTATTGAACTCCTGCTGCGTGATACAATACCTTTTGTACAGCTGCAGCTGGCCTTTGAACTGTCGTCGGTGCTATAGCATTACGTTTTGGGCAATCTTGAGATACATGCTGCCTCTGTCCGTAGATCATACATAATCCCAGTTTCTTCCGACAATCTTTAGTAACATGCTCCAGCTTGCCACAATAATGATAAGTTGGAAGCTCCCTCGACTAGTACGATGCAACCCTCTGCTGCTGCTGCTGCTGCATCCCTAGACGGCTGATCGGGTCTCCCGTTCCCTGCTGTCCTCTTCTTGGTAGAATTATTGTGTTAAAATGCCTCTGAGTCACCGTATCCTTGTTAATTGCCTCTTGCACTCTGGCCTCTATTAATACTTCTTCGTACGAGATCTTTGACTCTGAAGTAGTAAGCTTCTGCAGCTCATGGTTCAGTCCATGATGAAATCTCCTAGCCTTATCCTTATTATCTGGTATCAGAATAGCCCCAAACCTACTGATGCGACTGAATTCTGCATCATAAGCATCTACGATCATATTCTCCTGTTTAAGGTGGAGGAACTGCTTGTAGAGTGCATCTTTGATAGTAGTTGGAAAGTACTTTACGTTGAAGTATATTCCAGAAATTCCTCCCAGGATGAAGTTTTGCCCACGCTATGCTCGATCGACTCCCACCAGGGATGAGCGTTGCCCTCTAGTTGTTCTCTTGCTGCTATCATCCATAACTGCGCAGGCAACTGTGAAGCCTCCAGAAGCATCTCAGTATTAGAGACCCAATCAGTGATCCCCTCAGGACTCTCACTACCCTTAAAAGTCTTCGGATTTATTTGACAGAACCCTCAGATCGTGCCCTATGCTGGTACAAGACCATCATCATGCTCTGTCTCAGGACTTCAGTCTGGTACTATTGTTGTTGCATCATCAGTTGGAAGAATTAAAGCATCTGCGGTTGTCCTTCCTATTGAGGCATATGTGGTGGAAATGCTCCAAACAACATCTCCGAAGTGATTGGAGGAGGTGGAGGTAGAGGATCCTCCTGTTATTGTCCAGGTGTTTGAGAAGTATGGCCCTCATGATGGTTCGGTACAGGGTTTTCCGTAGGCCCCTCGAGAATAGATAGAGTTATCGGAAGGATCAGGTCCCGCCTTGGCAACTGGTCCCCTGTCTGAGTTAGAGTCATATCATCACTGGGTGTCGTGGCTGATGGCAAGCCAACACCATAAGGAGTACGTCCACTGCACAAATTCATCTTCCTGTAAGAAAATTTAACTTCACTAGGTCGGTAAGAGATCAATTAGGATACAGAATACGTTAGTTACGAATGGAGTTCAAAGATGCAAAGGACGAGATTCAAAGGCAGAATTCAATATGGATGAGACCTAATAACTTCTATTCTATTACAGGCTCGCTTGGCACAGTAACGTAACCACGACAATTTATTTCATACCTGCATGAGCCACCACTAAAAATATGCCACGCCCTAGTCCCGAAATACTTTGGTACCAGAAATGTAACTATCCCTAGCTGATATATCTAGATAGGTTTTCCAATTTAATGGACCTTAACTAGATGTACTACCCTGTAATAAAATTAAGTGCACCATCTAAACTTTATATAAGCAAGGTACAACTATCTCATCCACAATATCAATAAAAAATAAAGTATAATAATGGAAATGATATAAGAGTCTGTATATTCACATCCACAAAATAAGAGAGTCTGATGGAGAATAATCTACCACCTAGTACAACTGAAATAAAATAAGTCTGGTGGAGAACAATCCACCTGAGTACAACTGAAATGAAATTAGTCTAGTCGAGAACAATCTACCTAGTACAACAGAAAATAAAATACAGTAAATAGGAAGATACTATGCTTGACATTTGCTAACTAGATAATGATATCAAGTCTGAAGTTGAAGTCTACCACGTTCAAGGAAACTCTGATGGAAATATCTCCAAGTCCTCTGCAGTGACAAATCCTGTGACTACTCTTGGCCCATATATAGACTGTGGGGTAGTACCGCTCGTTAAGATCTGGAAAAATGAATTAGGTCCTTAGAGGGACGTAACAAGATACAAATAGTACATGCCAGAATGTAATACTGTACAATAAATAGGGTAATCTAACCATCTATGTGAATTCAAGTTGAGGACAACCTTGGACGTATGGATAGGCGTAGACATAGATAACAGCCATAACGTCCCATCGAACGCGGCTTCTACTATATAAACACCAAACGCTCCAAGGAATGATGGTAGACTATATATATATATATATATATATATATATACAAGAAAAAATATATAAACAAGCCTAACTTCCTGTCGAAAGTGAAATCTGCTAAAGGGTTTTCATCAATCCATGTAGATCCATAGACCCTACATTTATCGATGTTGTGCATCCTATACGCCTACTAATTGTCCTCTCCACCCAATGCATATGTTAAAGTCATATACACTGTCACGACCCGTACCCTAGGGTCAGGGCACGAGACGTGGGTACGTCCAGCCTACGTCGCAGTGTCGACGGTAGAACGCTGTCCTAGGTCACAACATCTAACAGTTTAAGTTAATAAACAGTTATACTCCCCGAATGGGGGTGACATAATCGAATATATCTCAATCACAACTAAGGTAGAACAGGATAAAGATAGATAATATCCAGGAATGAAAACACAGAAATACAATCCAGAATTCTAAGTGTCTATAAATAAATACATGTCCCAAAATATCTCAGAATCTATATACAATAATCCATAACAAGTAAAGACATCCTAATCTAAAGGAGTGTCGTCAACAGCTAGTGGGTCCTGCTGCTGGTCTAAGTCCAGGCACTCATCTAGTGTAGCACCGTAGTAGGTAGAACAGAAAGCCTCAGCCTCGTCCTCTGTAATATTTCAACAGGTCCAGTCAGGACAGGAGCGAGCATAGTACATCTCAACAAATCATAGCAGGTTAGGATCTATAATCATGCTAGAGAGTAAGATACAAGAAACTGACAGAATAATATGATAAACATGAAGACTGTAAATGAATAACTACAGTATATAGAGAACTAACAGTGTCTAGTGATTCAGAGAACAAGATGGTTATGTAAACGGTACGATGTTGTACACGAGTAATCTACAGAGGTTGTAGACGAGTAATATACTGGATTGATTACATAACCACTTCTACTCCCCCGTCCCAATCAATACACAAGGATCTAGCTAAGATATGTTATTGCACACGAAGTATAGTCGCACACGAGATCATGTGAATACATGAATATACACGATTTTACACGATTTGCACACAAATGTCACAAATACAAGGAGTACACGATGCTCACGATAAAGTACACGAACACGAATACCCGATGTATCCGCTAAGGGGATAACATCGCATAACAAGATCCATATAGTACTAATCCGTATTTCTAACGTGTCAGCATCATGTAAAGTAATCTAAAGCAGAAAATATACTCCTAATGCAGGATATGAAATGATCAGAGAATGTACTCGCCTGTATCCTGTGAATCTGGAGAATATATACTGTCCGAGGAGTGGTGTCTGTCTCCTATAGAACAGTACAAGTCACTATGAGTCTACAATGATAATAAGATGCAAATTAATGCATTCTACATAAATCTAGGTCAATCTAGGCCAAAGTCAACTCTTGGTCAACTCTGGTCAACCCTAAAAGTCAAACTAGGTCAACTAGGTCAAACCTTAGTCAAACAAGTCTACACTAGTCTAACTAGCCTATTCTAGGTCTAACAAGACTAAACAGTCTAATCTAGGCTATACTAGGTCTAACAAATACACCCATAGGCTAAGAGCCTAGGCTACAGGCTATTAGGTAATATCATGCCTATAACTAAACCATAATCACATGACCACATGCCAATAATATATATTTAAAATAACACACATATTGATATATTATATCTAATATAGAAATACACATATAGGCTACCTATATACATATCACCCATACATCATTTATACCCAAATTAATATGATATGGTAACACACATTATATAACACATCTCAAATTATATATACATGTGATTAGAATATATGTGGACTAAGAATGAAATATGTTTGTGTTCAAGTGTAGGTGTGTAGAGGGATACAAGAGTGTGTGTCAAGAGAGTGAGGAAAACATGTGTATGTGTGTGATGTGCTAGTGAGACTTGAGAGTGTGAGGGTGATTGGGGAATACATGTGTGCACAGAAATTAGGAAACACAGGAATGAAGGGAACTAGTTTAGTCTATGCTCATAAGAAAAGGAACCATTATTGCATTTCCAGTTCAAAACAGTTAACCCAAAACAGTGAACTACCCACATAATGAAATCTGAAATTATAACAGTTGAAGGAAAAACTGGAATCAGTGAATGGTTTGATACTGTGAAGTAATACAGGGAAATCAGTGAACAATAAAACAATGTGGCAATAGGAAGACATTGAAGGGAAATCAGTGGCTTATTAACACTGGAACAGTGAATCATAATCTCAGGAAAAAATAGGAAATCATTTCAATTACAAATTCGAATGTAAACATTAAGCTAACATATGATCAAATAATATGTGAGAACATTGGCAGTTAATACACAGGATTTCATTGGGATAACAGTTAGAAATACTGAAATGAAATGTGTATCAGACAATATCAGTTTACTTCATTTGAAACCAACACATATTCAAAAATCCCATTTACAAACACAAAAGTCCATTGAATTGAAATATTAAGCTAAACATAACAACCAAATATGTGGGAGTAATTAGTAGTGAAAACATCACTAAAATGAGATTAAATAGTTAGGAAATTTACTGAAAAAGATAATGTATCAGAGCATGAATCAGTTACTATAAAATCAACCCAATATTCGAATCCAATTCACATCCCACCTAACTAATCATGTAAACTAATTTAACAGAGATTATACATCATATTTAGGATTTAATGAACAATTAAAAACATAATTTAAATCATTTAAAATGAATTGAAATTGGGAAACAAAACTACACTGATACCTGCACAGCGCACGCACAGTGCACTACTCGTGTACACGCGATATCGTGTCCGACACGACACGAGAGTTCATAAAACCCTAGGAACCTCGTGTCAGTCATGGACACAACACGTGTGTCAAATTATACGTGTCCTAGTGTCGTGTGCTGTGCGTAGGAAGCCCCGAGTAGCAGGACATGCAACCTGTCCCCGCGTGCGCGTGTGCACCCGCGTGTACGTGTGTACAATCCGACACGACGCGACACGAAAATCCTACCAGGATACTAGAAACCTATAAGCAAGGTTAAAACCCTATTTTCTATTCAATTATATTCCTAAAAATTGATCGAAATACCCTTTGGGGCATTTTATCAAACACCCAATAACAAGTACTGATACGTGTCCGATACGGACACGTATCAGACATGAAACTTATGCTATACCTATAGCTTGGGTAGGCCTAGGACATCCTAGAAATGCAATAAAATAGTAATTACATGGTGTAGATTTGAATTTACCTATTGATGTACAAAGGCTCAAAATCCCCAAATGAAAGTGGTTCCTCAAGCCACCAAACGCCTTCCAAATTGTTTCTTCCCTGAAATTACTCAATACCAACAGCAAGTAGACTAATTTTAGAACCTAATGCAATTGATTTGGGTGGAAAAGGAATTGAAATGGATTTTCTAGGATTTAATGAAGATGGAGACTCACCTCTTTCTGAAACATGGAAAATAATTCTAAGGGAGGCTAGCCCTAATTTCTAGGAGCATTAAACAAAGGGGGGAGACCTTAGTGGCCGGCCAAGTATGGTTTGGGCTAGGGTTAGGGTTCCAATGGTGATCTATGGGCCTTTAAGGCTAAAATCATAAATCATGACTTGTGAAATCACAAGTCATTTCCTAATCAAATCAATTCCTAATTTCCCCAAATTAAATCTAATTGGTTAATTGTCACTAACTTAGGCCAAGCTAAGGTTACTTAACCTAACCAAGTAGTCATGACCTAGGTTAGCCTCTAGGACAGTCTCCTAAGTCAACACCAGTCAAAGTCAAAACTAGCACCAAATCAATTATAGTAAAAATCACTAAAAATTCTAATAATTATAATTAATAATAATAATTCCCAAAATAATTCCAAAATTTTAAAAATGACCAAAATACCCTCAAGCTAGAAAAGTGGTAGTGACAAATCTATCCTCCTTAAAATAATTTTTTCCTCGAAATTAAAGGCGAAACTAAACTGCTGAGAAGGATAGAAAGTATACCTCAAGGTCCAAAAAGATAGGGGTACCGCTCGCGACTCTCCTGGAGAATGATGCCTCCTTGCGACGCGTACCAAGGGTATCACCTGGTTACTCAGTACCTTCTCTCGGCGATCCAGAATCTCCACAGGCTGCTCTGGATAACTGAAAGTAGGTCCAACCTCAATCTCCGAATGATCGAGCACATGGCTGGGGTCAGTCGCGTACCATCTCAACTGTAATACGTGGAATATGTTGTGGACTCCCACTAGTGCAGGTGGCAAGTCTAGCCTGTATGCCACGTCACCGATTCTCCCGCTGATAACGAAAGGGCCGATGAAGCGCAGGCTAAGCTTCCCACCTTTACCAAAACGTATCATACCACGAGTCGGAGATATCCGCAGAAAAACCATGTCTCCAACCTAATCACAAGCAAGGTCTCAAGTTACTAAAAATCAAACACGATCAATCAAACAAAATCAAAAATATAACCTACTTCTAATCCTATATCTAAATCTGTACCTCAAACTCCAACGGCCTCCGGTGGCTATCGGTCCAGTGCCGATATCTGTCCTGCGCCACACGAAGTCTGTCCCTGATGAGCTTTACCTTCTCGGCTACGTCAACAACCATCTGTGGTCCCAGTAAAGCTCGCTCTCCAACATCATCCCAAGATAAGGGTGTATGACACCTACGCCCGTACAGAGCCTCAAACGGTGACATCTCAATGCTGGCCTGATAACTGTTGTTATAAGCAAACTCTACCAAATATAGATGATCCTCCCAGGAACCTCCAAAATCTAGGACGCACGTCCGTAGCATATCCCTAAGTGTCTGAATAGTCCTCTCTGACAGTCCATCCGTCTGTGGGTGGTATGCAGTACTAAACTTGAGCTGAGTGCCCAAACTAGTCTGCAGACTCCTCCAAAAATGGGAAGTAAAGCGACTATCCCGATCTGAGACAATGCTGACGGAAACTCTGTAAATCCTGACTATCTGTCTCATATACAACTCTGCAAGCCTCTCTGTAGACGTACCCACCTTGAATGGCAAGAAGTGGTCCGATTTGGGCAACCTGTCAACGATGACCCAAATCGCGTCTTTTCCTCCTGGTGTACGCGGCAACCCAGATACAAAATCCATGGTGATATGTTCCCACTTCCACTCTGGAATGGGCAACGGCTGCAATAATCCTCCGGGCCTCTGCCTCTCTGCCTTGACCTGCTGACAGACCAAGCATCTAGCTATGAAGTGGGACACCTCCCGCTTCATCTCGTACCACCAGACATGCTCTCGCAAATCCCTGTACATCTTGTTGGCACCAGGATGTATAGAGTAGTGCGATCTGTGAGCCTCCTGCATGATCTATTCTCTTAGCTCCCCGCTAGGCACACATAACCTGGAACCGTGTCTCAAGGTACCATCCTCTGCAAGTGAAAACTCGTCATCCACCAACCCTGCACGAACCTGCTTTCGGATACACCGCAGAGCCACATCCTCGAACTGCGTCGTCTTTACCCTCTCCATCAAGTCCGACTGTATCTGAAGGCCCCATAACTGCATCTGCACTCCGGACACAATCACCTCAATCCCAAGGCTCTCCAAGTCTGCAAGCAAGTGCCGATCCATAGTCAAACACATGGCTGTCGGATACCTACTCAAGGCATCGGCAACCACATTGGCCTTTCCCGGGTGATACTGAAGTGAGATGTCAAAGTCCTTCATCAACTCTAGCCATCTATGCTGCCTCATGTTAAGCTCTTTCTGTGTAAACACATACTTCAAGCTCTTGTGATCTGTGAAAATCTCCACCCTCTTGCCATACAGATAGTGCTTCCACAACTTCAAAGCAAAAATTATCGCTGCCAGCTCCAGGTCATGGGTAGGATAGTTCTTCTCATGGAAATGTAATTGCCTGGAAGCATAGGCAATAACCTTCCCTTGCTGCTGCAAGACACAACCCAGCCCCTTTCCTGAAGCATCACTATAAATAGTGAAACCACCTGATCCTGAAGGCAATGTCAGAATCGGAGCTGTCGTAAGCCGATTTTTCAATTTATCAAAAGCTACCTGACACTCCTTTGACCAAACATACTCAGCATCCTTTCGAGTCAACCGAGTCAACGGCTCTGCAACCCGAGGGAAATCCTGCACAAATCTCCTATAATATCCTGCCAGCCCCAGGAAACTCCTGATCTCTGCCACTAAAGTCAGAGCTGTCCAAGCCTCAACTGTTGTGATCTTCTTCGGGTCCACTGAGATACCATCTCCAGTCACCATATGACCCAAGAAGTCTACTCTGTCTAGGAAGAACTCACACTTCGAGAGCTTGCCGTACAATCTCTCCCTCCTGAGTGTCTCCAGAACCACTCTCAAGTGCTCCTCATGTTCTTCCTCTGTCTTGGAATATACCAAGATATCATCAATGAATATCACCATGAACTTGTCCAAGTACTGGTGGAACACCTTGTTCATTAGGTTCATAAACACTGCTGGTGCATTGGTTAGCCCAAACGGCATAACCAAAAACTCAAACTGTCCGTACCGCGTCCTGAAAGCGGTCTTAGGAATATCCTCCCCCTTCACCTTCACCTGGTGATAACCTGACCTCAAATCAATCTTGGAGAACACCCGAGCTCCGCTCAACTGATCAAAAAGATCATCGATCCGCGGCAGTGGGTATCTGTTCTTGATTGCCAGGTTGTTAAGTACCCTGTAGTCGATCCACATCCGTACCGACCCATCCTTTTTGGGTACGAAAAGTACTGGTGTACCCCAAGATGAAGAACTCGATCGGATGAAGCCCTTGTCCTGCAGCTCATCCACCTGCTTCTTCAGCTCCATCAATTTACTGTTGTTCACTCGATAGACATGCTGAGAGATCGGTTCTGCACCGGAAACCAAGTCTATCGAGAACTCGACATCCCTGTCTGGTGGAAGCCCTGGCAACTCCTCTAGAAATACGTCCATAAACTCTGCGATCAAGGGATACGGAGCTACCTGCTCCTCAACTGAAGCTCCACAGAAGACTCCGCCGTCTTGCTCCGCCTGCCGCCGGGTGTACTCAAACTCTGGCTCTCCTGGCGCCCCAAACAAAACTCTACCCCTCGACAATCAATACGGGCATGGTGTCTACTCAGCCAGTCCATACCTAATACAATATCGTAGTTCGGTAGTGGCATGACGAGTAGACTCACTCCCAACTCTCGGCCTCCCAATAAAACGCTTTTCCCTATGCAAACATCACTCACGTGGATGACCCCATCCCCGGTCGTGATCTTGTAGGTCCCAGGCAATGGTTCAGAAACCAGACTGTGTCTAATAGCATACGATACTGCCACAAAGCTGTAGGAAGCCTCGAAATCAAAGACTGTGTCTAATAGCACCTCGTACCTGCTGCCGGTGCTGCTGGAACCTCTGCTGCTGGGTCTGCAGGACTGGTCCCCTCTGCTGGCATGCTGGAGCCTTGGCTGCCCCAGTTCCTCCTGGTATCGGACGCATCGACGCAACTGGACACTCTCGCATCTGGTGGTCCACTGATCCACACATCAAGCATCTACCAAGTCACTTCCTGCACTCCTCCCACTTGTGCCCAGTCTTCTTGCAGAAAGTACAACTAATAGCCTGCTGCCTGGGTGCCTACTGCCCTCTTTGCTGCTGGTGCTGTACCTGCTGAAAAGGTACACGGCCCTGATGCTGGTGGTGCTGCTGATACTGCTGAACTGGCCTCTGTTGAAAGTGCTGCTGGAAGTGAGGCCTCTTGGCCTGCCCCTTACTGCTGCTGCCACCCTGGAAGTCACGACCCCTCTTCTGCTTCAGCCCTAGGTCGTCTTCTGCCGCCATAGCCCCAGAAAATATCTCAGCAAATGTGGCGTTCCGGTCGCTCTTAGTCAGCGACCGAATCTCTCTAATCAAGCCTCGGTGAAACATCCTCGCCTTCGTCTTCTCGGTCAAGTCATCTATAAACTGGGCCAATCTGTAGAACTCTCCGGCATGCTCAGCTACCGTCTGGTTCCCTGAACCAGACCCTCAAACTGTGCCTCGATACCTCCCAAAGCCACATCAGGAAAAAACTGCTCCTTAAACAGCTCCTTGAACTGGGCCCAAATTTGGCTCTTAACTCCCATCCTGGGATCTGTCTGATACCATGTACGGGCTAAGTCCTGCATCTGACTGCCCGTCGCCTCGATCTGGAGTCGATCTGGTATCTCCGCCAGTCAAAAGATCTCCTCGATATGCTCTATCCAGTCGTCTGCAATGTGAATGCCCTCTGTATCGAAAAACTTCCGAGGGTGCATCTTCTGGAAGTCCTGAGTGTCCTTCTTCCTTCGACGGGGTTGCTGTTGGGCCCCCTGAGCAGTAATCATCTCGACTGTAGTACGAACTAGCTGGTGTGCCTCGTCGATCCTCTGACGAAAATCGGTGGTCTGCCTCGTCTGCTGCTGCTGGTGGGACTCCAGAATCCTCTCCACGAAGGAGAAGAGATGTGCAGCGTCTACCGTCCCCGCAGGCGAAGGCTGCTGCAGTGGAAGGATCTCAGGAATCACAGGGCTCTACCTCCTGGCTGGTGGAGGTGCTCCTCCAAAAGCTGCAGAGACACCGACTCCTGAAGGCTGCACTGGCCCTGCGGTACTGGGAGCTGGCTGCTGGATACGAGAGGTGGCAGACCCCTCTCCAGCATCTCCCGTCCCGGGGCGATGCGATCTCGTCTCAACCATCCTGGAGACACAGATCAAACAAGAAATAATTACTAAGAATGAGTCGAAATATCAAAAGAGGACACTTTAAAATTTCTAAGGAAGACAATAAGCAGCAAAATAGATATATGGAATCTGATAAAGAATTTTTCCTAGTGTGATTGAGTACCTTCAAAATATACTAATTTCTACTGCAGGCTGCAGCGATATTCTAGTTCGAATACCACTACATTTCCAACCTAGACCTGTATGGGCCACCACTAAAAACGTGTCACGACCGCTGTTTGCAAAAACAAAAGTTGAAGAACTTTATTGATACAAACTTTGTAAAAGATTACAATTTGAATTCTGAGAATGGTACAACTTTAGGAATCCAATCTAGATGACGATTGCTTTATCCCTTGGACGATGTGAACTCTGAAGACGAAGCCTCTGAAGTTGAAAACAACTCTGGAACTGAAGGCAAAAAGCCTCAGAAGTTGAAGGCAAAAACCTCGGAAGAATGCAGCAGCACTTGGGCAAGAACTCCTGAACTCTCTGAACTTTGAAGTATGATCTCTGATCTCTGATTATTGATTACTGATCCCCTTTGAATGGAGACTTGAAACTCTATTTATAGAGTTCTGAGAAATAACTAACTTTTAGTTATTCTGGACTGCGCAGGATGATTTGCGTAGCAATTGGTTTGCGCAGCAATGGACTGCGCAGGCAGTTGCTGGATCATGGGCTAACTGTCTTGGACACATGGCAACTTTTGATTAAATTGTGCATGATCGTGCATAGACAGTTGCCACAAAATGAGCAATTGATGGCATGAATGCCACATATATTTTGTCATTTGTACTGATAGAACGTGCACATTGAATTGCGCTGGTTTTTGAATTACGCAGACTTGGATTGCGCAGAAATAGATTGTGCCAACATAGATTGCGCCAAAATAGATTGCGCTGCCAGCTGTCCTCGAGCACCGTACTGCACGATTAAACGAACGGTCGCCTCGTTTTCCACGCTGTCAGCTGTCAGAAAGATTTGATTTTGTCAGATAATGATGACATTGCCACGTCAGCCTGCGCAGTTTGAAAGTGTGCGCAATCTATCGTGCGCAATTTGAAGGATGCGCAATCTGATGTCTGCGCACTTCATCTGAAAGTTGTATTTCTCGATTTTCTGACTTTGTTGATGTGTGCAACTTAATTTTTTTAGGACCTACAAGACCCCCTTCAAAGTTTTCGAAAGTTAAATTTATTCAAAATTTTGAAATACTTTGAATTTTGAATTTAAAATCAATTTGTGCACATAATGAGCTGTTTGCGCAATCTGAGGTTTTAGCCCATTTTTAGGCGCAATCTAAGGCGACCGTTTCGACTTTTAAAAAACTATAAATTGTTCTTCAATTCATTCAAACTGTTCTTTACTTGCTTCCTTTGCGCTTTTGAGAGAAAAACTTCTGAGTTCTTCCTTTCTTTCTTCTTCGACAATTCCAATGGCTCCCCGACGATCCTCTGCCGCCGCTAAGGGCAAGGCCCCTGCCGAATTATCGACTCGGGCTGCGCGTCGAGCTTCGCGCCATGAAACCGCTCATCCAGCAATGATAGGTAGAGAACCCAATCAAAAACTCTTTTTAGAGTTTTGATTTCACTGTTCCTTTCAGAATCCATCTCTTTTTAGAGATAGGATCATGTTGCGCCACCCTTTTTAGGGTTCTGGTTGCATAAATCAGTCCACCCTTCATTTTTATGAAGAACGACTCTCTGCGCAATCGGGTGAATTGCGCTGATAAAGGTCAGCGCAATTTGCTGATTTGCGCGAGTCTGTCAGCGCAAACTGATGTTTATTTATTTGTGCAATCTGATTATTTTGCGCAATCTGATGTTTGCGCAATTTGATTTTGCGCAATCTGATTTTTGTGCAAACTGAATCTTTGACTTTGACTTATACTAAATTTTTTTATTTTCTCTGTCTGATGCAGTTAATACCAGAGAAGACCCAGAATACGAGAACTTCGTAGGGACCCTCACAGAATCAGAATATAAAGAAGATTTGTCACATGTGCATTACCCTCAGTATGACCTGCCGACCTCCCGTCAGGCCATTTTGATATCCCAGGACAATGAAACATGCAATGTTTAATGAACGGACAACCTTTGGAAACGGCAGATACGGTTAAACATAAGAAACCATTATTCTTATTTGGTGAAGCTTTTGAGAAAAGTTCTCAACCAAGACCGAGGATGGAAGAAAGAATTGTCCATCAGACGGATAGATCTTTCTCGATACCAAATGTTCCACGCTGCCTCCCATTATCCCGGTATGCTCATGCAAGTTACCCGAGAAAGATGGAATGGAACCTCACTCCGTTCTAAGATGCCCGTCCGGGAAGAATTTTTTTGAAGAAGGGTCCAAACAAGAAAGATCTGTTCTATAGTTCTTCTGAACTGTACAGTGTTTTGCTGAGGGGACTGAAACCCGGTTGTATCCTGCCGGAGAATTCTTCATTGTTAATGCCCGTCAGGACCCCAATTTTCGCAAATGAATTTGCGAAAGCCGAAGGAAGATGCCCTGAACAGGACATCAGGCTAACTGGATTAGTAAATCTAGATTTCAAAAGATGGAGCTGCATAGCCAATTGGATTCTGACCAAGTTTGAAGGCGAACTGCAGCAAATCAACTTATACCAAGCAGTGCATGCCACTGTCTATGGTTTTGCCCCGAACCCTCACCTGTTCCTGGCTTTAGTAGAGAGGTATAATTACAGAACAGAAACCTTCATGACTCCCGACGGAGAAATTGTATTTGCACTCCATGAGATGAAGTACATCTCTTTTCTGCCAATAGGAGATTTCCCATATGAAGAATTCGTCCCTACCAATGATGAATTGGACAGACTCCGGAGAGAGAATGCAGAAATGGTAGCAGTTTTCCAGGAACTGCTATGCCATTACAAGATCTATTCCCTGTTCTATAAGAGTGCCACATCAAACACTTGCTATTCCTCGAAATGGCTACCTTATTTGTTCCTAAATCACATTCAAGAACCAAAGACTAAGGAACATGACAGATGTTATCCTGATTTCTTCAAGCCATTGAGCAATACAGAAGTGATGAAATTGATGGAAGAAAGTAGTGATTTTGATAAACAGATGAAGGATGATTATCAGTGTCCTCCTCTGAAAACAGGAGATACTCTCGAAAGTTATCTGAGAGTAGGATATAGACCGATGTCGAAAGAAGCCCAATTAGCAGGGTTTCTGACACATTGGCTTCGTCGATTTGTAGTTCTGGGATCCAGTGCAGTAGACCGCTTCCATCACGGTGTACTTTTTGCGGCCGTTAAATTAGTCTTCGGCTATAAAATGGACCTTTTGTCAGCCATGACTTGTAAGCTGAATGCCGGTCTTCGTCTCTATGTCGATCTGATGCTGAAGACCAAGGGTGAAAAAGAATTTCCACGATTAGAATTACCATATACATATTTATTTGGGTGGTTGCTCCTTCACTATTCCACTTTGATGGACCCCGGCATGGGACCGGTTGACGGTAGATTTATACGGAGATATTCCAATGGTAAGTGGAAATTCACTGCTCTAAGAGACTACAGATATGCTCTAAACCTGAGCAAAGGATGGAATTTTTATTGCTCCCATCCTCCGGCTGGTTACGAACAAATACGGACAAATATGATTGATTCGCAGATGCATCCTCTAAGCCGCGCATCTTTCGAATGGTTGAAAACAATTAGACCTTCTCATTTGGTATACCAGTTCGAAGATGAATGTTATTTAGAACCGTATCTTCCCAGTCGATTTGCTCGATAGTTTGGTTATGACCAATTCCATGTGGGGAATGCTATTACATGTCTTCAGGAAAAAGGTTATTTGATAGATGGGGCCCGGGCCTGGGCTTACTATAACGCTCGAGATACGAAGGCGACGTTCTCGATGCCTGTAAACAGCAATCATGGCCCTCGGATGCTGTTTACATATTCAGTCTTTTATACATCTTCAAATACTTTTGCTAAAAATTTCAACCTTACGGACAGCTTCGCATCTTCAACGAGATTGAAGAGAGGAGGAGTTGTCATGTCACTTATAGGAAATGATGAGGTTCATGAGCCGGAAGATGCACCTTTGGAAGCCTCAAGGGATGTTATGTTCCCTCAAGAAGTTAATACGCCACTACGTATCTCTTTGAAGGTGGACAAATCTCCAGCAAAAAGGAGGAGAAGAGAGGATCCTCCTGCTCCAGCAGCAAAGAAGAAATTGATCTTGGATCACTCTTCTGAAAAGATCACCACTCGATCTCAGTCTCGGCAGCTGGCCGAGTCAACTCAGCAAGAAGAGGCTACTACACCAACCTATATTCAGAAACAAGTTGAGACTATAAATATAGAGAGCCCGGACAGGCCACTAAAAAGAAAGAAGCTGGTCCTCAGAAGGAATCGAGCTTTGTCTTCAATGGTGATGGATGCTGCAGCTAGATTAATTTTGCCATCTCCCACTCCTGTTTCAGAGTCTAGGAATAAAACTCCTAGTCCTGAACATAGAGAGGATATCGAGCAACGGAAAGATCCTGATCCAAGAACTGAGGCCGAAGAGCCCATAGGAAGTATTGTGGAAGAAGAGCAAAATATTGTACACTCTCTTCTACCTGCTGCGGAGATGATTCAACTTCCGCCCACTCCTAGAACCCTTCGTGAAGAGGAAGATCGCGAAGTAATTGCGGCTTTAGAAGATTGCAGCTACAGCCCTCTGGATGATTACGGTGACCAAGCCGCAAATGCCAGCAGGAATGCACCAGAAGAGGATGAAGATGAAGAGAGCTCTTCGTCTGAAAATATTGATGAATATATGCAAGATCTCGAAAGAGATGATGAAGAGCATGTATCTCCTAATGCTGCTGATGATACCTTGAATCCTGAAAAGGATGTTGAGGTTCCAGAAAATACTGCTGATGCCTTAAATCCTGAAAAGGATGTTGAGGTAACAATATCTCCAGAAAAAAGCATTAGAGGAAGAAGTTCCGGAAGAAACTCCCGCTACTGATCCTCAAGGTATAAAATAAAATTAACAATCTCCTCCTGAATGAATTGATAGCTAACATTTTTTTATTTGTATTTCTTGCAGATCTTGAGACTCCTCTAGCACCTCCGACGTGCACGGACATAGTGCCTATAACGACGGTGGTTGTTAGTAGCAGTCATCATCTATCCTGTGGTTCTGAAGTGGATAGTAGTCAAGCTGTTATGGCTGAAGCTACTTCTGCTCGGCCAGAGTCTACCCCAGCAGATGATAGACTCATTGTTGAATTCAATCATGGTAAGATAATTTACATTTTTAATCTTCTTTAATAATAGCGACCAACAGGCAAAATGACAATCTTTACTTTTTTTGCAGAAGAACAACTAGGAGGTGCCACTAGCTCTACTTTGGCTCTCTTGTTCAAAGAACCTGCTATCCAGATGCAAGAGATTGAACGTCCCACGGCCTCATCATCAACAGGAGTGGCTGCAACTCCTGGTGCTATAGCCACTAATAATATTGTGATTCAATCTTTTACTAGATGCTTCTTTGAATCTTTGGGACCTCTAGTTAAAAGAATGATGGAGAAAGAGGGCACTGATTTTTTATGGTTAGGGGTCCAACCTCTCTCTTAATAAGAGCCATCAGAGAACAAGGTGACGAAGCTCAAGCCACTCTCCTAGATCATATTTTGAATGAATTAGAGACTTCTATCAAAAGCTATAAAGAGCTCAACCAAGGAGACGTAAAATCTCTAGTACAGGCAGAATTTGAGCAACTGGCTCAAGCAGCTGATATTGAAAGGGTTAATCTCCAAAACCTTTTGGAAGCCTTCTCTGCGAAATCTGCTGAGTATAATTCCAAGCTGGAATCAGTAACCTTGATGGCTAATAGAAAAGAACAGAGAGCTGCTGAGCTAAGGGCAGAGATTGCTCGTCTTCAAAAAGAGTTAGAAGATGAAGTTGCTGATCATCAACTTGCAACTCAACAATTTAATGCTCTGATTCAGGAGATGGATGAGTATATATTAGCTCATAATACTGAGGTTACCCGCAGAATGGTGACCATGCCTGCTTTTAATGAGGAAACTGGGATGAAGGAGGCTAGAAGGCTGGTGATGTCCACTCGTACAGAACGGCTGCAGACTCTCAAGCAGCAGATTGACAATCTGATAATACCTCTATCTTAGTGGAACTTTTTGTATCTTTATGTCTTTTTGAAGCATATGTGTTTTTTTTGTAATGTCTTATATTTCAATTAATAAAAGACATTTTCGCTGTGGCTCCATTATTTGTTGCATATCTTGTTCAGATATAAATAATAGAGATAGAAAATATATTCAGAGGTGCAAGACATGATATATTTCTTAATGATTTTGTAGAAAATAATTATATTTATTATATCTGCTCAGAGGTAATATGGACGTGGCAGATTATACTGAACATTATTATCTCAATTGACAACTTAATCGTAACGATAAGTTGCTGATGTGGATGTGAGATGAACTGGAAAACCGTCAAATGATGAAATGAACGGACAAACAGTCAAGATAGAAAATAACGAACGGATAAACCGTCTAGTGGTGGTGAATGAACGGGTGAACCGTCGGATGATAATGAACGGACGAACCGTCGAAAGATAATGAACGGATGAACCGTCGGATGAATGTGAATGGATGAACCATCGGGTGAATTAAATGATGAAGGAACGGACGAACCGTCGGATGAATGTGAATGAATGAACCATCGAAAGATAATGAATATAATGAACGGACGAACCATCAAGTGAATTAAATGAACGGATGAACCGTCAGATGAATGTAATAAACGGACGAACCGTCAGGTGGATATGAATGAACGGGTGAACCGTCGAATGAATGATTAATGAACGGGTGAACCGTCAAGTGAATTAAATGAACGGGTGAACCGTCGGATGAATTAAACGAACGGGTGAACCTTCGGATGAATGATTAATGAACGGGTGAACCGTCAAGTGGATTAAATGAACGGGTGAACCGTTGGATGAATGAGTCGCTTCATCATTTGGAGAATCTCTGTCTATAAATAGAACAGAATTTTAACAGAAAGGCACACTTCCACTTGTCCAACATAAAAATGTCATCTGGAGATGCACTCAAGAAGACTGAACTCGTCCCGAAGGTTGAAGAAGGCGTTGAAGAACGTCCTGTTGATCCAGTTCAATCAAAGGAGGCAGAAGTAGGCGAAGGTTCGTCTGCACCCAAGCCACCGCGCGACATCCTGGACTTTCTGCTTGACCCAGGAAGGACCGAAGAAGAGGAAGCCATGAGGATGGTCGCTTGCAAGTTCCTCGTGGGCTCCAGCAAGGAGGTTCTCAGCTCTTTTGCTGACCGTGTCTTTGACAAAGACGGCAGTGGTCCGCGTCCAAATGTAGAAAAAGTTGATAGTGACCTTCCTTGATATCATGTACTTGTCATTCATGATGAAATAAAATTTGAATTTTATTTATGAACTTGAACTTGTCTGATGATTTACAAGCATTTACATTTATACATAATACTTCTTAAGGAATTTGCCATTAATAGGCATCATAGCAATTCGTCCATCCATTTCTGAGAGTTGATAAGCTCCATTTGAGAAACACTTTGCTGACAACATAAGGTCCCTCCCACTTCGCATCGAATTTGCCTTTGCTCATGTGAGTCATAGTCATAGGACGTCTGACTGTTAGAACAAGTTCTCCTTGTTGAAAGGCTCTGACTTTAACTTTGCGGTTGAAAGTCTTCGAGATGCGGGCTTGATATAGCTCAATATGTTGCTGAGCCATTAACCGCTTCTCGTCAAGTGCTTCCAATTCTTGAAGTCGAAGAAGATCATTATTCTCTGTAGTGAGCTCATTAGCAATGGTAATCCTTAAAGAAGGAATTTGAAGTTCCAGAGGAAGAATTGCATCACAACCGTACACCAGAGAAAAAGGTGTAAAACCTGTGGGGTTGCGGACCATAATTCGGTAGGCCCAAAGACATTCGCCAAGCTTTTCACTCCAATTACGTTTGTTAGTAGATACAAACTTTTTGAGAAGCTTGATAATAGTTTTATTGAAGGCTTCAGCTAATCCATTAGCAGCAGGATTGTAGGCAGTCGAGGCGACGTTGTCAATCCGATGATCATCACAGAATCTGGTGAATTTTTGGCTGATACATTGCGGTCCATTGTCATGAATGATTCGCCGAGGGATACCAAATCGATAAATGACATGGTGTTTGACGAAGTTGATGACACTACTAGTCTTGACTTCAGCCAAGGGTATAGCTTCAGCCCACTTAGAGAAGTAGTCTGTTATTGCTAGAATGAACCGATGTCCTCTAGAAGAAGGAGGATTAATAGGACCTATGACATCCATACCCCAAGCTTCGAAAGGCCAGGAAGCGGCTGTCGGGTGTAGAAATTCTGAAGGTTGATGAATGAAATCTGCATGGATTTGACAGGCTCGATATTTCCTTGCATATTCAATGGCATCTGATACCATAGAGGGCCAGTAGTAACCCATTCTTCGGATACGATCCTGCAATTTAGGACCGGGATGATGTGCTCTACAGACACCGTCGTGAGCTTCACGTAATACCTGTTTTGCTTCATCACCAGCTAGACAGCGTAAAAGGAGACCATCATAAGTCCGTCGATAGAGAGTCTTAGTGGTTTGATTGTAGTAGAACTGTAGAGATCGTCGTTGTTGAATACTTGTAGCCTCCTTGGGATCTTCGAAGAGTATGTCATGAACTACGAAGTCGATGAAAGGAATTCTCCAATCTTCATTGACAACATTAATTTCAGCAAAATTACTGAATTCGATGTTACGATTGTTTTCAACACAAAACAATTCTCGGTTAGAGATAACCACCACTTGTTGTCTTCTGATAGGAACGGCTAAGACTGCTGCAAGATTGGCTAAAGCATCTGCTTCAGTAGTGCAAGCTCGGCGTACATATTCAATAAAGAAAGCTTTGAATGATATAGCCATGTTGATTGCTGCTTCAAAATAAGGTACCAAATCTTGATGACGGACTTCATAAGTTCCTCTAACCTGGTTGATAACCAGCTTAGAGTCGTCATAAACTTCGAGAAATTCAATGTTCAATTGTTTGGCTAATTGAAGACCGATAAGTAGAGCATTGTACTCTGCTACATTATTGGAGCAAGATTCATCTAGAGAGTAAGCTCTTTGGATAGTTGATCCGTCTGGAGAAACAAGAACAACTCCAACTCCTGCTACAATAGCACCATTGGGTCCGATTCTGGATGTTCCGTCAAAGAATAAACGCCATGTTATAAATTCTTCAGAGATCATGTTGACTTCTAATGTTTCGTCTGGAATTTCATCGTAAAGCTTGGATATTTCTGGTACAGGATGAGCCGCCAAGAAATCCGCCAGTGCTTAATCTTTGACAGATTTTTGAGGAACATATATCATATCGTATTGGGCTAGAAGAATGGCCCATCACCCATGTAGCAAGCCGAGAGTTAAGTGTGCTAGATTTCTTCATTAGTACCCGAAGAGGATTGACTCGGGATATGACATGAATGGTTTGACCAATGATGTAATGCCTTGTCTTTTGAACGGCAAACATAAGGGCTAAGCATTCTTTTTCAACCGGACTATAACGGTGTTCAGCACCAATCATAGTACGACTGAGATAGTAGATAGCTTGTTCATGACCTTCTTTATTCTTTTGGGCGAGTAAAGCACCCAATGAATGATCCATAGCACGGACGTACATTAAGAATGGAATACCTGAGATTGGTGGCACCAAGACTGGTGGGTTCATGAGATATCGTTTGATGTCATCGAATGCTTGTTGACATTCTTCAGTCCAAATAAAAGATACACCCATCTTCATTAGTTGAGTGAATGGTTTGCAGCGTCCAGACAAGTTCGAAATGAATCTTCTGATGTACGCAAGTCGACCTTGAGATCCTCGTAGCTCTTTTAGGTTGCATGGAGGACGCATCTCTTGAATGGCTTTGATCTTCTTGGAATCCACGTGTATACCCTTAGAGGTAATAACGAAGCCGAGAAATTTACTACTAGAGACACCCAAGAATGACTTGGTAGGATTCATCTTGAGCTGATGTTGGCGCATGAGATTGAAGATTGTTCTCAAATCTTGAATATGATCTTCTTTCAGACGACTTTTAACAGCGATATCATCAACATAACATTTGACAGTCTTACGAAGATGTTCTCTGAAAATAGTACTCATAGCCCGTTGGTAAGTTGTACCAGCATTCTTGAGACCAAATGGCATCACCGTGTAGCAATAGACTCCCCGAGGAGTACGGAAAGATGTATGTTTTTCATCTTCGGGATTCATCTTGATCTTATTATATCCAAAAAATCCATCCATAAAAGATATTCGCTCGAACCCACAGGTATTGTCAATCATGACGTCCGTGATAGGGAGAGGAAATTCATCTTTCGGACATGCTTCATTAAGATTCCGAAAGTCGATACAGACTCGAACTTTGCCGATTTTCTTCAGGACTGGAACAACGTTGGTTACCTAATCAGGATGTTGTTCTTCTCGAATAAAGCCACAAGCGATAAGCTTTTTGACTTCGTCATCAATTGTGTCCATCATTTTAGGCTTGAATCGCCGTTGTTGCTGTTTGACTGGTTTAGCATAAGGCAGAATGTTCAATTTGTGAGTAGGAATTTTGGGATCTAAACCTGGCATGTCTTCGTAACTCCAAGCAAAGACGTCAATATATTCTTTAATAAGAAGAATCAGCTCTTGCTTATCTACTTCTGGAAGATTCTTGCTAATAAAGATTGGACGAGGTGACTCGTTTTCTCCTACATCAACTTGAACTAGTTGATCTTCAGTAGGAGGTTCTCTTTGTTCAAATCGGAGTACCCATTGATTATCCATCTGTTGAACCCAAGGATCAGTTTCAGAACTTTCTTCAATGTCTTCATCATATCCTTCCGAAAGTTCAGCAGAAACCATATTAGAAGATACAATTACACGATGGACTTCACCAACGCTGGTATCAGAATCCCATGACCTGGAATCAGAAGAGTTAGAACGTTCTTCACTATCAGAGTCAGAACCTGCTGGGGATAACATTGGAGGAGAAGCATATCCAAGACCTCTTTTGGTCCTGCTGTAATACATTTCTGACTTTCCTTGTGGAACAGCGGTACGGAGAGGAGTCCTTCTGCCCTTACCATAATTAAGGCCGTTTTTGAAGTCGTAACCCATCTTTCGGACGATGTCTTTTGATTGTTGACTGTAACGACGTAATTGAAGATGTCCCGTATCGTTAAATTTACTATCATCCGTATAGCTAAATTTTTGTTCCGGTCTTTTACTAAAAAGTATTGGACGTTCACCTTTCTTGCGAGCAGGAACAATACGATATGAATCTTTTGGGTGTTCACATGAAACTTCTGTTTGAAGAGACTGTACAACTCCCATTGTAAATGATTTGAAGCTATCTAACATATCCAAATAGCATTTAGTATGATAAATAACATCAGTATACTGGAAAGTAGATGCTTTTTCATTGATATGTACATCTGTATTTACAGCAGGACCTTTAGCCTTAGCAGGCTTGGTCAGATTGATTACAAGAGGGGGAGAAGAAGAGCGTGAAAGAGGCTTGTTACGACGAAGGTCAATAACAAGTGGCTCAGAAGAGGTGAGCTCCCTTTTTTCCTTGTTATGAGTTAAATCAACAACAAGTGGCTCAGAAGAAGTGAGCTGCTTTTTGTCCTTGTTACGACGTAAGTCAATAACAAGTGGCTCAGAAGAGGTGAACTCCCTTTTATCCTGATCACCATCAGTAGACTGCCGCTGGACTGGTAAATGAATAGCCAATGGTTTAGAAGACCGAGGGTGGGAAACACGCCCTTTAACAGGTATAATGAGAGTGTCATTGGGCACTGCTTCTTGATCTTCTTCAGTATCTATTGCCAATACCACTTTCATAAATTCTTCCTTGTACATACGAGCGTCATTGCAGTATGCTTCGACACCCTTGAAAGGATAAAGGTCTACAACTTCTTTGTAGACTTGTCCTTTGTCATCAACATATTTGAAGCATTGATGAAGAGTTGATGGAACAATATTATGTTCATAGAGAAAGGGTCTTCCCAAGAGAGCGTTGTAAGAACAACCATAATTGTCGATAATATAGAAGGTCACCTTTGTGCGAAGATTGCCTATTTGAAGTTTTAGGCGAATCTTACCCAACGGTTCACTCCTTCCTTGGTTGAATCCCAAGATAGTGGTGATTGTGCTTGAAAGGCTATGCACTGGTATCTTTAATGCATCTAGCATTGTCTTTAGCATGATACTGAGTGTAGACCCTGGATCTATCAGGATACGATCGACTTTCATCGAATCGACATATCCTGTATAATAGAGAGGACGATCATGTCTATTATCCTCCAGCAGCATATCATCCTGAGTGAAAGTGATGTTTGGGATCAACTCTAATACGCTATGACAATGGTGACAAGAGACAGGTTCTGCATCTGGTTTCTTGAGGAGAGTTAGGCAAGTGTCAGCCTGCATAAGTGCTTCACTTAGAGTTTCTCGAGTCTCCTTAGAAAGGCGCAAGAGCTCGAAGATTGATAGCCTAGCAGGTGTATTGGCTAGTTGAGCCAATATATCAAAATTGTATGGCTTTTCAAGTCCTGTAGGAGATGATTTCTTCAGGGGCTTATCAAAGAGGACTTGTTGCTTGCCTTTGTCAGCCGTTATTGGCTTGGGAGGAATAGGCACTACAATTGGCGAGGATGTGGAAGGGATCTCTTCAGAAGAGGCAGGTTGTGCTGGAGTAGGTTCAGAAGAAGAGACAGGATCTTCTTGAGCATCAGGATACTCTTTCAAGTAAGCTTTCCCAGATCTGGTGCCTAGCAGAATTTCTTCGTCAACGATGGGATCAAAAGACACCATGTTACAAGTTTTTATCTTGCTTTTGGAGCGTTCTTTCTTTTTAGAAGAAGAAGAGTCTTCGAATTCAGAAACAAGATCTGGATGGACCCAGATAACTTCGCCGTTATCAAGAGATAATGGGACAAGGCCTTCATTTGGTGGAGGCGGAAGATTCTCAATCTCAAGAGTAGCTTTGGGAATAGGAATGACACCGTGCTGTACCATCTACGGAGGAAAGTCACCGAATTGGACCGAAACCATGTTCGCAGTAACAGTCTTCTCATCTTACTGCAGAGTGACGACACCAGCATTGACAAGCTCTTGAATTTTGCCCTTGAGCACATAGCATGCTCGAGTAGGATATCCAATGAACCTGTGGTAAACACAATATTTAGGATGATCTGTCTTACCAACTTCATCAGGTTTCTTTGGATCTGGGAGCTGAATTATGTTGCTTTTGAGTAAACATTCAAAGATGCTTGCAGTATCATTCTCATCGAAAGAATATTCTACTTTTGGATGAGGTTCCCTCGGTAGAGGTATTGAAGGCGTAGGAGTGGATGTAGGCGGAGCCACATTGACAGCTAAAGACACTTTATTCTTATTCAGATTAATGTTCAGAGTTTCTTTTGCTTTACGGTTGTTCTGGCGGTTGCCACCACCTGACGTCTGATTTTCATCTCGATTGGGGTTAGACATCTGTACTCCCAATTGTTTGAATTTTTCGGCACTTACTTCCGCAGCTTTAGCGTTGACAATAAATGAAGGCCAATCTTGGAATTGGGTAGATCCCGTCCACATACTGATAATAGGCAAAAGATTTGCCTTACAAGTATCAATAGTGACAGCAGCTGGAGTCCCGGGAGGCATCTTCAAGGCTTCACGGCGGAAACGTTCGATAAAGCTCTCAGCAGTCTCATTGTGTTTCTGTTTGATTTTGTTGAGAGCCAACATAGTCATGTCATTGAATCCTTCATAGAACCGTTCCAGGAAAATTTGCTTAAGACCTGAGAAGAAAGTGATACAACCATCGGACAAACTTCTGTACCAGTCATATGCTACGCCGGCTAAACAACCGACGAACACTCTGGTAAGAAGAGCGTCATTTGGCTGGAGTTGAACGGTCATTACCTCAAAATGATTGATGAACTGACTAGGAGAAGTACTGCCATCGAACAAAGAGATCGTTGGTATTTTGTATTTCGGTGGGAACGGGACTTCTTTCCATTCAACTGGATAGGGCTGCTTGATCTCCAATCTTTGTAAGTTGTCTTTTTCTTTGAAAGCTTCGAACTGGGTTCGCAAGAGTTTGACAGCTTCATTGGCATCTTCTGATGACGAAGAAGGAGCAGGTTGAGTTAGAGTGGTAGGAGGAGGAACAGCATTGTAAGCACTACCCCCAGCACCTGACTGACTAGGTGTAGTTTGAACTTGTACTTGTACAGGAGGTATTTGAGGAGACACAACCCCCAGCCCAGTATTGGCAGGCACCGAAGATGCTATGATCTCTGGACTCGCAGCAGGTGTAGTCGATGGTGTAGCATGTTGTGCCACAATGATAGAATACATACTAGCAACCATTTCAGCCATGGTTTTTAGCTTTTTTTCAAGTGCAGCGATTCGTTGTTCTTGATTTGTAGATGTTGAAGCATCCGGATCATCAGTGACAACATAAGCTGTCACTTTCCTTGGTACAGTGGAAGACACTGTCTGTTCAGAGCTTTCGCTATATGCATCGTAGTCGGAGAAAGAGTCGTCTCCTGATTGAGAAGTGGGAAGACAACCTGAAGGATATTGAGGAAGATTCCTTTGACCGATTGTATCTCGGCTTTGAGAACGGGTATGTCGAAATACTCCTTCAGAGGATTCTTGGAGTAATTCTAAATACCGTTGGCTTGGCTTACGGGGTTTGCCGTGCTTAGAGCATCTTCTACCCCCAGTATCTTTGGAAGTCATGTTAACAGAAGCATACAAGACTTCGTCTTCCTCTGACATAGGTTTAGATTTAGCAAAAGTCAGACGTTTGAAGACAGATCGTTTTGATGTTTGACAACAACATTGGATGATGACTTTGTGGTTACAATGATGATCAGATGGTTGAACTGAAGGTGTTGAAATAGTATTCCGCTTTTGTCTGAGATGTTCTCGGAGATCGGAAACAGCAGCAGAACGAGGAAAACTCTGAGGGATTTGTTTTTGGATAATGTTCGGAACATGATTTCGATTCTTCAAATGTTTAGTCCCTTGAGTATACAGGGAAGTGCTCACTTCATTGGCATAAGTGTCAGGATTTTTAACCCTGGAGATTTGTTTTTGATGATGTTTGATCTTCGGCATTGGCTGTTTGCGTTTCACCGAAGTGGGTCTGTTGAGATAAGTTCTAAGATCAGCAAATTCACCCCCAGGGGTTTCTGTCTGAGACACTAACAGTTTTCTCTGTCTGGAACGGAAAATTTTGAGAGTCGGGAGATCCTGGAATTCTGCTACCGGGGTAGGCAGAATACCTCTTTGGTCAGTACAAGTTCTCTTGTCATAAAGGAAAGAAAAATCCTTGTTTGAAAGAGTTCTAATACTGATTGGTGCCGAGGCACGTTCAGATTGATCTTGTTCGATAAAAACTGAAGAAGATTGAGAAAAGACCAAAGGGCCTTTTTCTTTGTTTTGAAGAGAAGGGATAGCTAAAGAGCGTTTCCCTCTGTTATCTTCCAAGTCATGGGACAAGGAAGTTTAAGAGAAGACCAACGGGCCTTTTCCTTTGTTTTGAAGGGAAAGAGGAATAGCCAAAGGATTACCCCCAGTGGATTGCGCAAGAGCAACAGTGTGTTTGAAAAGAGGAGCAAAATCTTTCCCTTTGTTATGAGAAGAAGAGAGTTTAGCTAAAAGGCTGTCACTCTTGGATTGCGCAGGTATGCTTTGCACATGAAAGGATGGCACACTGGTTCTGGCCACAGAGACTGTGGTTTGCGCATCAGGAGTTCTTGCCACAGAATTCTTAGGTTGTACTCTGGTTGCTGGAGTGTTGGTTTGCGCAGGAAGATTGGCAGCCAATTGCGCCAGGGGCATAGGAGTTTTATACTTAGCCATGGCAGCATATGAAGTCATCTGTGTACTGGCAATAGTAGATTGCGCAGCAGAAGCAGAGACAGATTGTACAGTAGGCTTGGTGGCAGCAACTGTAGACTGTGCAATAGATTGTGCAGCAGGCTTCTTGGCAGACTGCACAGAAGACTTACTGGCAGCATTAACAGAATGCGCAGCAGTCCTTGGGACCCAAACTGGGTGCACTTTGCTTGTGGCAGCAGTGATTGCAGAGCGAGGAGTGGTTTTGGAGTTGATCATAGACTCATAGGCTGTCTGGTTGATCTTCACAACCAGTGTCTTCTGCGTCTTTCTGATAGACGCTACGTCACATTGAGTTGTCACTTCCTCATCGGAGGAGAAAGTCGTCCCCAGCAGAGTCACCATTTTGTTTGCAAAAACAAAAGTTGAAGAACTTTATTGATACAAACTTTGTAAAAGATTACAATTTGAATTCTAGGAATGGTACAACTTTAGGAATCCAATCTAGATGACGATTGCTTTATCCCTTGGACGATGTGAACTCTGAAGATGAAGCCTCTGAAGTTGAAAACAACTCTGGAACTGAAGGCAAAAAGCCTCAGAAGTTGAAGGCAAAAATCTCGGAAGAATGCAGCAGCACTTGGACAAGAACTCCTGAACTCTCTGAACTTTGAAGTCTGATCTCTGATCTCTGATTATTGATTACTGATCCCCTTTGAATGGAGACTTGAAACTCTATTTATAGAGTTCTGAGAAATAACTAACTTTTAGTTATTCTGGACTGTGCAGGATGATTTGCGCAGCAATTGGTTTGTGTAGCAATGGACTGCGTAGGCAGTTGCTGGATCATGGGCTAACTGTCTTGGACACATGGCAACTTTTGATTGAATTGCGCATGATCGTGCATAGACAGTTGCCACAAAATGAGCAATTGATGGCATGAATGCCACGTGTATTTTATCATTTGTACTGATAGAACGTGCACATTGAATTGTGCTGGTTTTTGAATTGCGCAGAAATGGATTGCGCCAACATGGATTACGCCAACATAGATTGCGCTGCCAGCTATCCTCGAGCACCGTGCTATACGATTAAACGAACGGTCGCCTCGTTCTCCACGCTCTCAGCTGTCAGAAAGATTTAATTTTGTCAGATAATGATGACATTGCCACGTCAGCCTGCGCAGTTTGAAAGTGTGCGCAATCTATCGTGCGCAATCTGAAGGATGCGCAATCTGATGTCTGCGCACTTCATCTGAAAGTTGTATTTCTCGATTTTCTGACTTTGTTGATGTGTGCAACTTGATTTTTTTAGGACCTACACCCGCTCCCTAGAGTCAGGGCACGAGGCGTGGGTACGTCCAGCCTACGTCGCTGTGTCGGCGGTAGAACGCTGTCCTAGGTCACAACATCTAACAGTTTAAGGTAATAAACAGTTATACTCCCCGAATGGGGGTGACATAACAGAATATATCTCAATCACAACTAATGTAGAACAGGATAAAGATAGATAGATAATATCAAGGAATGAAAACACAAAAATACAATCCAGAATTCTAAGTGTCTATAAATAAATACATGTCCCAAAATATCTCAGAATCTATATACAGTAATCCATAAAAAGTAAAGACATCCAAATCTAAAGGAGTGTCGTCAACAGCTAGTGGGTCCTGCTGCTGTCCAAGTCCAGGCACTCATCTAGTGTAGCACCGTAGTAGGTAGGACAGAACGCCTCAGCCTCGCCTCTGTAATATTTCAACAGGTCCAGTCAGGACAGGAGCGAGCACAGTACATCTCAACAAATCATAGCAGGTTAGGATATATAATCATGCTAGAGAGTAAGATACAAGAAACTGAAAGAATAATATGATAAACAGAAAGACTGTAAATGAATAGCTACAGTATATAGAGAACTAACAGTGTCTAGTGATTTAGACCACATGATGGTTATGTAAACGGCACGATGTTGTACACGAGTAATGTACAGAGGTTGTACACGAGTAATCTACTGGATTGATTTCATAACCACTTCTACTCCCCCGCCCCAATCAATACACAAGGATCTAGCTAAGATATGTTATTGCACACGAAGTATAGTCGTACACGAGATCATGTGAATACATGAATATACATGATTTCACACGATTTGCACACGAATGTCACGAATACAAGGAGTACACGATGCTCACGATAAAGTACACGAATACGAATACCCGATGTATCCGCTAAGGGGATAACATCGCATAACAAGATCCATATAGTACTAATCCATGTTTCCAACGTGTCAGCATCATGTAAAGTAATCTAAAGCAAGAAATATACTCCTAATGCAGGATATGAAATGATCAGAGAATGTACCCGCCTGTATCCTGTGAATCTAGAGAATATATACTGTCCGAGGAGTGGTGTCTATCTCCTATAGAACAGTACAAGTCACTATGAGTCTATAATGATAATAAGATGCAAATCAATGTATTCTACATGAATCTAGGTCAATCTAGGCCAAAGTCAACTCTTGGTCAACCCTAAAAGTCAAACTAGGTCAACTAGGTCAAACCTAAGTCAAACAAGTCTACACTAGTCTAACTAGCCTATTCTAGGTCTAACAAGACTAAACAGTCTAATCTAGGCTATACTAGGTCTAACAAATACACCCATAGGCTAAGAGCCTAGGCTACAGGCTATTAGGCAATATCATGCCTATAACTAAACCATAATCACATGACCACATGCCAATAATATATATTTAAAATAAACACATATTGATATATTATATCTAATATAGAAATACACATATAGGCTACCTATATACATATCACCCATACATCATTTATACCCAAATTAATATGATATGGTAACACACATTATATAACACATCTCAAATTATATATACATGTGATAAGAATATATATGGACTAGGAATGAAATGTGTTTGTGTTCAAGTGTGGGTGTGTGGAGGGATACATGAGTGTGTGTCAAGAGAATGAGGAAAACATGTGTATGTGTGTGATGTGCTAGTGAGACTTGAGAGTTTGAGAGTCTTACTCCAAGGAGAGCTCCGACGACAATGAGTCGGATGATGATGAAGAAATAGCTCTCACAGCTAAGCACTTCCGGAAATTCATCAAATTCAACAAAGCCAATCGCTCCAGACAGGAAAATAAGGAAGATCCGGCATGCTATTAATGTAGAAGACCCGGACATATCAAGCGGGACTGTCCGATGATAAGAAGAGATTCAAGCAAGTACAAGAAGCCAAGCAGAGGAAGCTTGTCCTCTAGAAAATTCACCAACACTAGCATTTGGTGCGAGAGTGATGCTAGTGACTCCGACAATGACAAGGAGTGCAAACACAATGCTAATGTTTGCCTCATGGCTACTGATGAGGTACTTGATGATCTTTCCTTAAACACTTTTACCTATGATGATTTGGAGAAAGCCATTCTTGAATTACATGAAGAACACAAAGGTTCAAAATAAATACAAGAAATCTCTTAAAGAGGTTGAGGCTCTTCAACTTGAAGTAGAGAGGCTCTCAAGCATTATTATTGATGTGAAGGGAAAATCTCCTATTTCTGACACGGATGAAATAGAGTCTTTGTGACTCAAGTTTCAAGAATCTCTTGACACCATCAAGAAAAGGGATGATGAGATTCTATCCATGAGAAGCTCTTATGAATTTGCTATGCACAAATGTCAAGATGCTAATAGAAGAGAATATGACACTTCTATTAAGTATAATGATCTTCTTACACGGAGTAAGAATGTAGGTAATAAGAATACCACTCACATGCATGCTCCAAGATACCCCCACACTCATCACAATGCTAGGCATAACTCTTACATGAACACTACACACAACTCCTTTTCTAACACCAGAAAAGGACCTTTTGTTAAGAAGAACACCTCATGTCATGCTTTTTACTATCATCATAACACTCATGGTAGAACTTCTCACACTAGTAACTCACATATGCACAACACTCACACTTCTTCTTCTAAATCTTCTTTGATGTGCAATTATTGTGGTTTGGTCGTTCACACTTCCAATTTTTGTTATACAAGAAAACAAGTTGACATGAGAGTTCTTAAATGGGTTCCTAAGACTAACATTCATGGACCCATAAGATCATGGGTACCAAAATATTCATCTTCAACTTATGTTGTAGGTGACGAATCCTTCTCATGCTAGAAGCAAGTGGATTCTCGATAGCGGTTGTTCACGGCACATGACCGGTGATGCTTCACTTTTTACAACGCTATCGATGAAGAAGGAAGGACACGTCTCCTTCGGTAACAATCTTAAAGGTTATATTATTGGAAATGGTAATATCGGCTCTCCTCCTTATCCTTGTATTAATAATGTATGTCTTGTTACTAATCTCAAGCATAATCTCCTTAGTATTAGCCATCTTACCGATAATGGCTATGATATCAAGTTTGTTAAACTCAAATGCTACATTACCGATAGTTCTAATGGAACTATTGTTTATGAAGGCATTAGAGAAAACAACATTTATGTTCTTTATCTTGTTGAAGGCACTAACAATGACAGATGCCTAGTTGCAAAGAACGATGAGAGTTGGCTTTGGCACATGAGGCTTGGACACGCTAACATGGACACCATCTCTCACCTCGCTTCCAAGAAGCTTGTGCGAGGTCTCCCAAGTATCCCATTCAAAAAGGATATGGTATGTGAAGAATACGAGAAAAGTAAGTTGACCAAGTCATCCTTCAAAACCATCAACTCTGTGAGTACTTCTAGACCCCTTCAACTTATCCATATGGATCTTTTTGGGCCTAGTAGAGTAGCTAGCCTTGGCGGCAAACTTTATGCTTTTGTTTTAGTTGATGATTTTTCGAGATTTACTTGGGTTATTTTTCTTGCTTGCAAAAGTGATTCTTTTCGTGAATTTGTTGCTTTTTGTAAACGTGTTCAAAATGAGAAAGGTTTTTCTATCAACAAAATTAGGAGTGATCATGGAGGGAAATTTGATAATGCTGATTTCAAAAGATTTTGTGAAAAGAATAGTTTTGGACATGATTTTGCTTGTCCACGTACTCCTCAACAAAATGGTGTTGTGGAGAGAAAGAATAGAACCCTTGGCGATATGACCCGGTTTATGTTAAACCAATATAAGCTCCCCCAATATTTTTGGGTGGAAGCCGTTAATACAGCATGTCATGTTATTAATAGGGTCTTGATTAGACCTATTTCTAAAAAGACTCCTTATGAGCTTTGGTTTGACAAAATTCCCTCTATTGAATATTTCAAAGTTTTTGGTTGTAATTGTTTTATTTTGAATACCAAGGATAACCTAGGCAAGTTTGAAGAAAAAGTCTATGAAGGAATATTCCTTGGACACTCTACTCATAGTAAAGGTTTTCGTATTTTTAACAAAAGAAGTCTTGTTGTCGAAGAGTCAATAAATGTCTCTTTTAATGAACTCAACTCTTCTATATTCTCCTCTTCCGAGGACATTGATGACATCTCGTTTGGGTTGGAGAACTCCTCTATTGAGGATCATCCTTCTTCATCTAACAATGAAGTTGTGACCCCATCAAAAGAGTCTCCTCCTCTCGAGCCTCCTCAAAAGGATCTTCCAAAAGAATGGAGATTTGTCACCAATCATCCTAAGGAGCTTATCATTGGGGATCCTTCCTCAAGTGTTAGCACAAGATCCGCCACTCGTGATCTTTGTGCAAATATGGCTTTTATCTCTCAAATAGAGCCTAAAAATGTTAATGATGCTTTTCTTGATGAGTTTTGGATGATAGCTATGCAAGAGGAGCTAAATCAATTTGAGCGAAGCAAGGTTTGGGAACTTGTCCCAAAATCTAGCAATCATCCCATTATTGGAACTAAATGGGTGTTTCGTAACAAACTTAATGAAGATGGGTTAGTGACTCGTAACAAAGTCTGATTGGTTGCTCAATGCTATAACCAAGAGGAAGGAATTGACTACGACGAAACCTATGCTCCGGTTGCACGTCTTGAATCCATTCGTATACTTTGTGCTTTTGCTTGTTTTAATGACTTTAAGCTTTTTCAAATGGATGTTAAGAGTGCTTTTCTAAATGGTATTATTAAGGAGGAAGTTTATGTTAAACAGCCTCCCAGATTTGAAGACTTTCAATTTCCTAATCATGTGTTCAAACTTCATAAAGTCCTTTATGGCCTCAAACAAGCTCCCCGTGCTTGGTATGAGCGTCTTAGCTCTTTTCTTGTTTCTCACAATTTTTCAAAGGGGAAAGTTGACACCACACTTTTTATTAAATCCCATGATGGGACTCTCTTATTGGTTCAAATTTACGTTGATGATATTATTTTTGGTTCTACTAACAACACACTTTGTGTAGAATTTGCCAAAGTTATGCAGGAAGAGTTTGAAATGAGCATGATGGGTGAACTTTCTTTCTTCTTGGGGTTACAAATTAAACAAGGACCAAAAGGAACCTTCATCAATCAAGCAAAATATACAAAGGACCTCCTCAAGCGTTTTGACCTCGACTCATCCAAATCAATGTGGACTCCTATGGCCACAACGACAAAGCTTGACAATGATGAAGATGGGACATCGGTCGACATTCGTAAGTATAGAGGTATGATCGGTAGCTTACTTTATTTAACTGCTAGCCGTCCAGATATCATGTTTAGTGTTTGCTTGTGTGTACGATATCAAGCCAACCCAAAGGAATCACATTTGAGTGCCGTTAAGCGTATTTTTCGTTATTTCAAAGGCACCATTAACATGGGTCTTTGGTATCCGAAATCCTCATCCTTTGAGCTTCATGGGTTTTCGGATGCGGATTTTGCCGGAAACAAGATTGACCGAAAAAGCACTAGTGGCACATGTCAATTCCTAGGGAAGTCTTTGGTATCGTGGTTTAGTAAGAAGCAAAATTCTGTTGCTTTTTCTGCCTCTGAGGCAGAATATATTACGGCTGGTTGTTGTTGTGCACAAATTCTTTGGATGTCACAAACACTTTTAGATTATGGCATTTCTCATTCATGTACCCCTATTAAATGTGATAACACTAGCTCTATCAATCTCACAAAAAACCCGATTTGTCACTCATGCACGAAGCACATTGAAATTAGACACCATTTTCTTCATGACCATCAATAAAAAGGAGATATTCGTCTTGAATTTATTGATACTACCTATCAATTAGCCGATATTTTTACTAAACCACTCCCGGAAGATCGCTTCACCTTCCTTTGCCGTGAACTTGGCATTTTATCTTTCGATCCATAATCCCTCTCGATCGGCACACCGACGGTATACAGCGGTATACCGGCGGCATGCCGTTTTTCGATTCAGAATTAGGTTCTGTTTCGAAACTCGGTATACCGTCGGTACACGTCGGCATACCGCCGGTATGCCGGATGGAGGCGGACAGGACACCTACTCTGGATCCGGGCCCACTTTTTATCTCTACCTCCTTTATTCTTTTTATCCTACCTTTATTCCCTTTCATCCATCCCATCCCTCATAACTACCCATCTCCTCAACTCCCTTCTTATTTATTACTCTTCAAATCACTTCCACCTTTCTCTCCTCTTTTTACTCCACTCTTATTAATTCAACCCCTCACCTTTTCATCTCCCCTCTTTACTCCTCCTCTACAACCGTTCCCTCCCTCCTCCCCTTTCAAATCATCTCTTCATCTTCCTCCTCCTCTTTAAAATCTTCCTTCTTCCCTCACTTCTCCTACTCCTCCTTCATCCACTCCATAGAACCAAAACCTTATCTCTCTTCATGGCTAACCCTAAGCGCCTCCGATCCTCCTCCTCCTCCATGTTCAACCCCTTCGTCCCGGTGGTGCTACCTACCGGCTATGACCAACGCGTCTTCTCCAACTCTCTGGCGGCCGAGCTTTGGTTCCAGCACTTCGTCCATCACAACGTATTCAAGGGACGGGCGATCAACTGGAACCTCTTCCCCGGTCACGTCTCCTTGTTTGACGACGCCGGACTCTCATCTCTTCTTCGGCGCCAGATCCCTGTCTACCCCACTGCTGTCCGACTTTTCTATTGCACCTTGGTCGGGGACACCGACGATCCATTCGCCATCCAATCTATGGTCAATGACCATCACTTTCGTCTAACATCTCAGGAAGTGGGGAACATCTTAGGCATCCCGGACAAAGGGGAAGCGTTACCATCCTTGGGGGCTCTCAACTCCTCGGCGGCGTTACCTTTCGACGAATTCTGCCGAATCATCTGCAAGGGTCCCAACCCTCCTGCCATCCCGGTCCTCTCTGCCCAGTTGGAGCCATTTTACTACGAGCTCCATAGGATAGTGTGCCACAAACTATTTTCTAAGGGCGGGAACTACGGCGCTATCACCGGTGATGCCCTCGTCTGCATGTATTATCTCTACGCCCGGAAGCGATTCTCCTTCCCGAAGACTCTTCTTCTGCTCTTCCGACGTGTCTTGCCTTCGGAGAAACAGAACCTCTACTATGTCTCCCTTATCACTCTGCTTCTGGAGGCCAAACAAGTTGGCCTATCTCTTTGCTCCTCGGATGGCGTCCCCTCATATCTTGCTGTCTCCCGTACCCTTGTTGGCGCCTCTACTTCCCGTGCCTCATCTTTCCAAGAGCAACCGGCATCCACTCCTGCTGCTCCCACATCTACTCCTCCTGCTTCGGGCCGTTATATGCCGCTCACTCAGCAGCACTTTGATATGCGTATGGCCCAGGCGGAGGAGCAGATGTGGGCCCACACTCGTGGTCTTGGCGCCCCGATCCAGTCCTGTTTCCACGATCAGGGGTACTTTATTCAGCGCACTCTTCAAGACCGTGATGCTTTTCTGGATCTTAATCTTCAGGATCCCATGTACATGGCCTCGCGCTTCTCTGACCCCAATGCCTATGGGTTTATGTACCCGGACAGCATTGATCCTTTTGGCGCCTTCCAGCAAGCTCAGGGTGATGATGACGATCCGGCGGATGAGTAGGGATGGATTCCCTTTTGGGTGATGGTCTCGTATTATGCGTATTTTAGTTTTATGTGTTTGTTCTTATGTTGTCTTTTGTGGTCCTTCGGGGACCGGTGTGTGGTTGGTACTTGTTGTTTGCTGTCCTTTGGGGACTTTATCTATGGTTATCTCTAGTGTCCGGCTCTCGTTGTGGAGAGTCTTTTATATTTTCCTATGCTATGTATGGGTCAAGCATGTATTCACTTCTTACTTTAATATATTAATGCATGCTTCTCTTTATATCCTTGTGTCATTTTCTTATGCCCGTTTTCTATTGTTATACCCATCTTTGACTAAGTGACAAATAGGGAGAAATCGTATTGAGGGGGAGCTGTCTACCTACGGGAGAGCTACTCCCTGAAGATGCTATCTCTCTATTTTGTTAATTATCAAAATGGAGGAGTTTGTTGGCACATTTTATTTTGATTAATTAACAGCATCTTCGTAGTTTAGTCTTCTGTTCTTCAGATTCAAATATTCTTAGAAGATCGACTACATGAAGTTCTTCCGTTCAAGCGCAATCTCTTTCACTTTGAAGACTGGAGCAGTTACCGGCGTTCCCTGTATAAGATGGCGTCTTCCTGCTTAGAGTCTTTGAGTCTGTACTAGTCTAGGTATATCTGTAAACACCTAAGGACGGATGACAGTAAAAAGAACAAGTCAAAAATCAAATAGCTACAGAGCGGCATACCAGCGGTATACCGTTTTTGGCATCCAGAAAGTTGCTGTGACAAATAGTCGGCATACCGGCGGCATGCTTCGGCATACCGACGGATACCGATTTTTATGTCCAGAAAGTTGCTGTGACAAATTGTCGGCACACCGACGGCATGCCGTGGCATACCGACGGTATACCGTTTTTAGCAACCCAAAAGTTGCTGTGACAAATTATCGGCATACCGACGGCATGCTCCTGCATACCGGCGGTATACCGTTTTTAGCAACTCAAAACTTGCTGTGACAAATTGTCGGCATACCGGCGGCATGCTCCAGCATACTGACGGTATACCGAGTTTTAAATATTTGGTTTTCGAATTGCTCTGACTAGCATTAATGGGCGCATTTAATGCTCTCAAACGGTCATTAATATGACCGTTACTATTTGGACGGTATACCGACGGTATGCCGCTGCATACCGACGGCATGCCGGTCTGTCTGTTTTCAGAGCATTAAATGCCACCAACTCTTGGTTCTCTTATAAAAGAAAGCTCTCTCTCTCTTGAGCTCCTTCACCAACTCTTCCATAAATTTTCCAACAACCAAGAGCTCCACCATTAATACTCTTCCAAGCTTTTCATTGTCATCCTCTCCCAAAGTGTTAGAGTATTAAAGAGTTGTACATTTCGATCTTCACGTGTTAGAAGATCAACAAGTTCTCATTCTCTTTTGTTTGAAGTTGGCGAGCCTTCGTAAGAAAACTCGTGTGTAGAAGTTGGCGAGTCTTCGGATCCAAACTCGTGTTGAAGTTGGCGAGTTCTTCGGATCCAAACTCGTGTGTATTATTTGGTTAAATAGTGGATTAAAGCCGGAGAGAGTTCCGGGACTGGACTGCCTCAAAAGAGGATACCAGGATACATCCTTGCGTTTGATCTTTCTACTCTTTATTTTCAATTGTCTTTATTGCATCAATTGTTGTAGTTAATTTTTAATTACCCTATACAGCCCCCCCTCTAGGGTTCTACAAAGCCCTGGGAAAATATCGAAATATCTTCCAAATATTTGGTATGTCACTATATCTAGGTTAATGCACTATCTACTCATCAACGTATTCGTTGACTGCACCTGAGTCATACTCAGACGCTCCTATCTACACTATATTATCCATAAAAGAAACATATAATGTAATAATTACATTTGTACAGTAAATATGGTTGGCAAGGTATCTTGCATGAAACTCCATGCTACAACTGAAGAGAGCCCGCTCTTGTCTCCCCGTCGGAACGATCAAGCAAGCCTAAAGTTTGATATTTATGTTAGCTTATGTATACTAACATGTATAAGATCACAACTTCTCACAACATTCTAACTAATGTTCTTAGGTTGCTAAGTTGCATATTTTATAACGTCGTCTATCTAGTTAGAGTTAACATCTACGACTTAGAATACTAATAGGTATTCATAATAATACTAAGTTTATTACTCAAATCTAAGGACATTATCTAGTTTTGGTTTTAATACTCCTAATCATGGTATAAAAATCAAAATAATTCATATAATTCAAAACTATGCTACGTACCCAACTAGGTGTATATCAAGTTTTTCAAGATTAATCCAGCGTTGTCTTAAAAATATTCACTTAAATAATAAAGTAAATATTCTGAAATTAATTCTATATTACTAACAAAAATTGTAATCTCCCTTGAAATCATGTATTCTATATCACAAAATAAGTTACCGACAAAACTAGTTAATAGTATGAACATATTTATGAAGAATTTTTCTATTTTTGATTAACATATATAAATAGAAATATACTTTATAATTCTGGAAATATAGTTTAAAAATGTTAGTTTTTACTTACATATAAAAATTAATTATTTTTGCACACACAAAATATTAATTGTTTAGTACTAGTAACTATACAATTATAAACTAATTTTGTTCCCAAAAAATAAAAATGTTCCAACTCTAAAAATATGATTATAAGTTCTTGAATTTAAATTAAAAATTTATATTTTTCTCTATTTATCTTACTTTTTCATGTATTACAAGCAATGAAATTAAACTAGTTGGTATGGACTAGTTTTTAGCACATGTTTTCCCAATGCAACCTTTTCATAAAATCTCATGCATTTCATTCTCAAAAACTTAAATTAATGTTCTAAAATTTATCCATATATAATATATATTTACTTTTAGTAACATGCAAATTAGGCCTACAAATAATAAAAATACAAGCTAGTTATACATGTCTAATATTTACACATGTTCAATACTATTACCCTTATGAATTTCTACAAATTAATTCAAAAAAAATAATTTATGTTCTAGAAAAATTGGTAAAGTTAAGCCTAAATTAAATTAAAATAATTTATTTTAAATTTATTTTACATTTATATTAAGAATTACAAGTTGGTGCTCACTACAGATAAAAACTAGATTGATATTTGGGTTTCCAAGTGTAGTATGCAAAGTATATATGACAAGTTGATAAAATCTTCATAGAACCTAGTGAGTAATGTTTAGTACATCTAAGGGGGTTCAATAAGAAGGGTTTTTCTCACTAACTTCTTTGGAAAAAGGGTTAAAAATGCCTCGAATTGCAGTTTCTTCGAAACAATTCTAGATTTGACTTCTCCTCGTTGTAGCTCCTTGTGATGCTTGTATAGTTGGTTCTAGAGGTTGTGGTGACTATAGAAGATGGTAGGAGAGGGTATTAGGGTTGTCTTGGATGAGTTTTGAGTGATATAGAGATGGTTGATAGGATGAAGTAGTAGGAATAAGCATTTTGGACAGATTTGGTGGATGGAGTGTAAGTTTCGGCCAAGGAGGGTGGTAGAGGCTGAATTAAGTAGAATAATAATGCTTAGAATTAGTGTTTGGGGGTTAAGGAGAAGGGAAAGAGCTTTGGTTTGTAGGTTAGGTTACACCCTTTGGCGTACATTGAGAGGTGAAAGGAGGGGGAGGTTTCGGCCAAGAAGGGAGGTAAAGGGGTTGGGTTGTATGCTAAAATTTTTCTTCTAGAATAGGTTTTGTTGTATGGTGTTTGGTGTTTTGTGAGTTTAGAAAAAGTGTTTGGTGTTCTACTTGATCACTTAGTTAGGTATTTAAGGTTAGGGTTGGGGTTTGGTCCTATGTTGAGTCTAATTAAACAAGAAGGTTTCATAACTAGTATTATATATATAAGAAAAGAAAATATTTTTTGTTTGAGGGGGTTTACACTTTGTCAGCAACAACATCTTCTGTTTCCTTGGGTGGTTTTCTTGTGTCTTCATCATTGCTGTCACTTGTTATATGACTGTTGAGCTCATCAAATGAAACGTTAATGGATTTTTCAACAATCATAAATTTCTTATTAAAGACTCTATATCCCTTACTCTTGGCAGCATTACCAAGGAATATTCCTTCGTCTGCCTTAGAGTCCAACTTACCCAAGTTATCCTTAGTGTTCAAGATAAAACAACAACATCCAAAAACTTTGAAATAAGAACTGTTGAAATACGATTAAACCATAATTCATTAGGTGTCTTCTTCAATATAAGTCGGATCAATACACTATTCAAAACATGGAAAACTGTACTTACAACTTCAGCCCAAAAATATTTTAGAAGATTATGCTAGTTTAGCATGACGCTAGGTATATCGCTTAGAGTTCTATCCTTCAGCTCCACAATACCGTTCTGTTAGGGCGTTCTAGGACAAGCAAACTCATGAGGAAAATTATTTGCGTCCCAAAACTTTTTGAAATCAGAATTTATGAATTCGCCTCCATGATCATGTAGGAACGAGATGTAAAGAGCTATACTTTGGGGGGGGAGGGTAAATAGAGGAGGCAGCAAAAAATTAGCTATTAAAAATTGTTAGTCGCAAGATCACATAAATATATCATATATATGGAAATGTAAAAGTAGAGTGCATAAAGCAAACGCAAACACAAGGATGTATATAGGTCTTTCTCTTATGAGGACTAAGCGAGTTGGAAGAACTCCAGCTTCCAATTTAAATCCACTATAGAAAAATGCAAGTTTTCATGCGAAGTCCTTGCAACTTATACAAATACGAGCTTTGATCCGAAGCACTCGACCAACTTCAATTGTGAAGTATCTTACTTCTTGTCAAGTCTCTTGATTATAATCACTTTGAAACTTCTAGACCATACCGCACTGGCAAATCGACTAGAGGATTTTAACTTGGCTTGGGATTTGAAAATTAAAGCTTAAAGGCTTTGGAAGAACGTAGTAAGCTTAGAGAGAAGAGGAGATATAATGAATTAGTGTGTTAAAATGGTAGAAATTTTTCTGTATTTATAGGTTTTCCAAAGGGTGAATTCGGAATGAATTAGGAAAGAATTCAGGCAGAGTTCTTTGAGAGAATCTTAGTAGATAGTCGTTGCATCCGTAACTGCGGGAAGAAAATGTTTGAAAGCCAACGTTCCACTAACCGAACTCGGGACGACTTCGGTCCAAATTTTGTTGGTCCAGAATTGGTTTGGTTAGGGTTTTGCAAATCAAGTTTTGGGCTTTTTGAGAGGACAAGCAGTTTGGAAGTAGTTTAGGCTATTGTAAGTGGGGCTTGTTTTGAAAACAAAAAGGTATTTTGAAAACATTTATGGGTAGCCTATTTGCTAGTACGACTCGGGGTACATTGTATTTCCTACACTCAATAAAATATAAAAATACCTTGATAATCAATAATAGAAAATACAGACTTAATGGCAAAATAACTCCAAGTCGTGAATGGTATCAGCAGCAGTTCCTGGCAGTTCGTCTACGTAGCCCTTATATCGAGATAAGGTTAGATCAATTATTAAAATCAGGTTTGACCATGACCAATGGGTCAACAAATCACTTCGGATACTAGTAATCATGAAACATTTTTCGTTTTGAACCTTTTTGCAAAAAATCTCATATTCAAAAAGTGTATCGCTTTTGTTTGATAAAAAGAAAATCCATGTATATCGAGAGAAATCATCAATAATTACAAAAGCATAGAGGTTACTGATGGAACTGGGGATTCCCAGGACCCTTCCTTTGGTGTGCGTATTGATCGATAGAAAGTTAAATAGATCTAATACGTGTTCTAACCCGTCATAGGCGGAAACTAGGGTTCACGAATTATACATGCGACGGAAAGGAGACAAGTAATCTCTGGCAATCTCGAACGGACGACCCCAAGATCTTCTGCACGTATTCCTTCCTCGAGTTGGACGTCGTGTAGGCGACGATCTCCCAACTTTTTCTTCTCCTTGGCAGCATTCTCTTTCTCTCTTTACGTGAATCACGAATTTGGAGAAAATTTTAGATTTTTGATCAGTAATCTGGCGGCCAGAGAATTGAGGATATATATAGGCTACAGCAGGGACCATGAGGAGAAATTAGGGTTAGGCCTCCTAACGGATCTGGATATCCCGTGTTCAGCCCGAACACACAATCCAGGCCCATTAACAATAGCTCGGTCCACTAATGAGCTATTGTTGCACTACCTCTCTAATCCCAAATTATGTTTGTGGGCTCCTTTTATTATATGCTCGTTTGGCTCCCCATGTTAAGTTATCGTATGTCCGTCGATCAAATTAAGTTACTGACAACTATATTGATTCGACATCTTTTATCCTTAAGTAGTACTGCTCAACTTTATTTGTCATGTCGGATATAATCCACCTGCAGGGTTTACATGACAATCCTTATGAGCTCCTTAAGAGGACATCATCAACCCGATGTATCGGGACATGGATTCCATTTATAATCAACAGTCCATCATACATACAATGTTATTACCCAATTCATAGAGGTTGTTGATCCATAATGAATCTCACTCTTTTATGAGTCAAAGTAATGTACATTGCATATATATGTCCGTTATTATATCCGGATTAATAGTACAAGCATCCATAATAACAGAGGTATTTGTTCTCTTATGTAGTCAGTACAAAGAGAACAACCTCAAATGGTCCTGTTCAATACACACAAAGTGTACTAGTGTAAACCTATAGTCAAGATAGACTAATACCAGATTATACTACAACCTTTCCAATAGATTGTCCAAGTCCATCTAGGTTGTGAACTATTTATATACTCTATAGAAAACTGATAATATGATCTTCTGTGTGACACCACACACCATATTATCTACAATATAGAATATCAGACATTTGCATTAACATTTGTAACAAATACAATATACAAATATTTGCCCATATGATTCTCATTCAAAATTTAAGGAAATAAGGTTATTACAAAAGTGATGCTTTTAGTATATAACCCTGCAATGTATTGCAGACATGATTAGTGGCTCCTGTATCTACACACCAGGTGCCGGTAGATAACACCGCTAAACATGTATCAACTACTAGTAAATGAGATATACCTTCTTTGTTCCCTTGTTTGAGAAGTGGACAATCAGTCTTCCAATGTCCTGACCCTTTGCACTTGAAACATTTGCCTTTCGGCTTTTTTACCGCACCTTGAGGTCCCATGCCCTTCTTTGCTAAGTTTGCCTGTTTCTGAATGTTATTCTTCTTCTTACCGCCTTTTGGCTTAGAAGTAGAAGCCTTTTCAGAAACAAAAACATGACCACTCTGTCTAAAGAGAGATTCAGCATCCTGTAGCTCTTTTGCAAGTTCTGCCAAACTATACAACCTTTTGTTCATGTTGTAATTAAGGCAGAAATTGTCAAAACTTTTAGGCAGAGTCCCGAGAATGATATCGACCTGGATTTCCCCATCGATTTCAGCACCAAGGATCTCCATCTCATTCAGATGACCCATCATCTTGAGAACATGATCCCTTACTGGTGTGCCCTCAGCCATTTTTGTATTCATCAAACATTTTATAGCAAACTGCCTAGCTACTCTACTCTGATGTCCGAAGAGTTCCTTGAGGTTATACATCATGTCATAAGCTGTGGTCATGGCCTGATGCTGATGTTGCAGTACATTTGACATAGATACCAGAATGTAACACAGCGCCATCTTATCTGCCTTTTTCCACTTCTTATAAGCCTCTTTGACCTCTTCATCAGAGTTAGCATCAGGCTTAGGTGGGTATTCCTCAACAAGTACATATTTGTACTCCTCAGCAGTCAGAACAATGTCCAAATTACGTTTCCAGTCAATATAATTAGGTCCAGTAAGTTTGTTTTCTTTAAGAATCACCATAGGTGGACTGAAAGAACCCATTTTTTTTTAAAATCCTGAGAATCACATAAATAAAATTACGTAGGGCAAAAAAAACTTTTTAAATTAACTAAATATTGATTCCCTCAAAACAATAATAAGAAATTCACCAACACCTTGAACACCATGAATTTAGCATGCCACGATAGTGTGGACGTATACAAATTCAACTTTGTTCAAGTAGATTTTTCTTATTAATTTTACTATCATGTCAATATAACTTTATGATAAATAAAATTAATATGCTGGTCTTGCTCTGGTCATACAAATAATAGCAGTGACTCCGATGGGGAGGATACCATTATTTGTATCTAAGTGTATACCATTACTTAATCAAAGTCCATTACCTTGTAATGAGTTCCTTCAGATGGAGAAGTGAACACATACTAGGTAACTTTCTACAATTATCCCTAAGGAAGTTTCTACTGGTGATCCATAATTATACTCATCCGATATGGAGGAAAGCACTAAAGCCAACACGCAAGTATAATTACATCACCTACAAACCAGTAATGGAGACCATAGGATTTATACTAAATAAAAATCCTCTCCCACTTAGTTATTTAACATTGAGGGTTTTTCTACTAGTTGATATTATGTCCATGTTGTCCATTATTAATGTAGGCTTGGTTTTTAAAAAAAACAACCACACAATAATAAACATGCATAATTAGAAAAAGTAAAATAAAAAAAATAAGAGAAAATATCCAACTATTATGGTCATCTTTGCTGCTCCGTCCTCAACTATCCGAATCCAAAATATGGCGCTGCACAGATCTATACGGGGTTCGACCTGCCCGGTCAGGTCGCGGGGTTCGGGACAGCACCCCGAATTTTTTTTAAGGTTTTGGCTGTCGATTCCTTCATCGAAAATCATCTGTCTGCCTCTGAATTGCTCAAAACCAGCATCTCGTCCGGCGTCAGAAACAACCACCACCGCCATCACGATTGATCAAAAATAATTAAAATTACATCAATCCTATGCCTCCCGAAGGAGTTCACACATAATCTAGATTGAAAAATTAAATTAATAAGCACGATCAACCCTCGTGATTTTAATTACATCCACAGCAACAACAACATCCATGACATGTCCGTGGCTTAAACAACACAATCAAAAAACATACATTGGACCATAATAGTTGGATCTAAGATGCCTGCAAAACAGAGTTAGAACAGATCTACATCTACCGACTATTACATAGAGCAAGTTTTATTGGACAACATGGACGTATCAATCAATACGTAGATCCAAAGTAGCTCTGATACCAATTGATGGAACTGGGGATTCCCAGGACCCTTCCTTTGGTGTGCGTATTGATCGATAGAAAGTTAAACAGATCTAATACGTGTTCTAACCCGTCATAGGCGAAAACTAGGATTCACGAATTATACCTGCGACGGAAAGGAGACAAGTAATTCCTGGCAATCTCGAGCGAACGACCCCAAGATCTTCTGTACGTATTCCTTCCTCGAGTTGGACGTCGTGCGGGCGACGATCTCCCAACTTTTTCTTCTCCTTGGCAGCACTCTCTTTCTCTCTTTACGTGAATCACGAATTTAGAGAAAATTTCAGATTTCTGATCAGTAGTCTGGCGGCCAGAGAATAGAGGATATATATAGGATACGGCAGGGACCATGAGGAGAAATTAGGGTTAGGCCTCCTAACGGATCTGGATATCCCGTGTTCAGCCCGAACACACAATCCAGGCCCATTAACAATAGCTCGGTCCACTAATGAGCTATTGTTGCACTACCTCCCTAATCCCAAATTATGTTTGTGGGCTCCTTTTATTATATGCTCGTTTGGCTTCCCATGTTAAGATATCGTATGTCCGTCGATCAAATTAAGTTACTGACAACTATATTGATTCGATATCTTTTATCCTTAAGTAGTACCACTCAACTTTATTTGTCATGTCGGATATAATCCACCTGCAGGGTTTACATGACAATCCTTATGAGCTCCTTAAGAGGACATCATCAACCCGATGTATCGGGACATGGATTCCATTTATAATCAACAGCCCATCATACATACAATGTTATTACCCAATTCATAGAGGTTGTTGATCCATAATGAATCTCACTCTTTTATGAGTCAAAGTAATGCACATTGCATATATATGTCCGTTATTATATCCAGATTAAGAGTACAAGCATCCATAATAACAGAGGTATTTGTTCTCTTATGTAGTCAGTACAAAGAGAACAACCTCAAGTGGTCCTGCTCAATACACACAAAGTGTACTAGTGTAAACCTATAGTCAAGATAGACTAATACCAGATTACACTACAACCTTTCCAATAGATTGTCCAAGTCCATCTAGGTTGTGAACTATTTATATACTCTATAGGAAACTGATAATATAATCTTCTGTGTGACACCACACACCATATTATCTACAATATAGATTATCAGACATTTGCATTAACACTTGCAACAAATACAATATGCAAACATTTTCCCATATGATTCTCATTCAAAATTTAAGGAAATAAGGTTATTACAAAAGTGATGCTTTTAGTATATAACCCTAACAGTTACGGCCAAGGCTGGAGACTCTACTAGGTCTAAACAGCTCTATATGTATCAACTACAAACGTCTAGAAGTACTTACTGCGTTGATAGATTTAAGTGAGGATCTAATTCCTTTATTTTTTTTCACAGTTAGCACATACCATGTCTCTTTTGAATGATATTTTTGGTAGTCCTTTTACCAATTTCTTTGTCGATAGTCTTGCAATGGTATCCATATTTGCATATCCTAGTCTCATATGCCTTAGTCTAACCTCTATGGCGCATCATTCTGACATCTCAACATAAGCGCATCTCTTTCTTGTCGCGAGCAAATCACTTCCTTGTCAACGAGCGAATCACTTCCTTGTCAACGAGCGAATCACTTCCTCGTTAACACAAAGGCACATCTGCCAGCCAATAGCTCTTCCAACATAACAAAAATTAGGGCATGTCAACCCCAAACTCTGCATGCAACTCAGTACTTGATATCGTCTTGTAGAAGAACGTTGTCAGTAAGATACTTGAGCATGAACTGCTCTGTCAACAGATTAATCGGCGTATCTCAGTCTTCTGAAGGAGTTTGTCATCAAAATCAACATTTTTTTTGAACGAGGAGATCCACAACCCATAGTACAACATCCTTCCAAGGAGGATGATCGGTTGAGTTAATTGTCGATGAGAAGTTGTGCAAAATAAAGAGCAAGCTTCTCTACTATCTTATAGGCCAAGGCAACCTAACCCATGCGCCAAGTGGCTGCTCTCCCTGAACCTAATACGTTGAATCTAGCATTAATGAAAATGAATCTGCCATCTTAAATTTATATAAGTTAAAGTCATTAAATTGAGCCTCGAAACGCTCAACAAAGTTGACTAAGGGAGATGCGCCCCACAGTTGATGTGTCCCTCGGACAGACGCGCTCCTCAGATATATACTCTGCAACTGATAGGAGTATGAGTGCATACGCCTTATGGAAAATGCGTCTACCCGAGCACGTCTCCTATTAGAGCATTTAATGCTAAGTGACAGAAGTCATCAACCGACGTCTCGTGGACTAAAAAGTTGACAACTTTCACATAAATGGAAGAGACACCAACATCAGCATAATTATTACTTGATTTGTCGATTACAAATGTGCTCTGCATGGCCAACTAAACACTAACATGCGCCTCCATGGCCATGCACTCGAACTTTGCATGCGCTTCTACAGCCATGAGCCCAGACTTGCTATTGACCCCCAAAAGTCATACGCCAAGTCTACTCATGCGCCAGATCCTAGGCGCATCCAAGCAAATCATCCTGCAACAAATCAAAGATCTTTGAGCTTTTATACATAGGCCACGTGTCATTGACTCAGTTTCGCTCATGAACGGGTGCTAACCACCCAAGATCTCAACAACAAACGAATCTCAACAACTGCCATGTGTCAACTCCTTTGCAGCCCAACAATATGGTTTCAAACAGATTCAGTTTAAGCCCCCTGATGCAGCGCCCCTGCACCCAACAATGTCATGCGCATCGCGTTCATGCCTGCAAAATCTCTATGCACATATCACATATGCACGCATGAACAGATTATCCCGTTGCCTTTAAATAGAAGTACCATTCCTTCATTCAACCTGTTAACCTCCACATCTCTACTTCATCAAACTCTCCAAGATCTTTAACAGCTTTAAACCCGAAGTTCATCCAGACGTTCAGAGAGGCCGAGATCATCGTTAGATCGTCAACGGAGTAAAGAATTAATTCTCCATCGCTACGGTTCCCAAAAAAAGAAAATTGTACTCTAAGGATTTCATTGAAATCCTACGTTTTCTGTTCTGTTTGTAATTTATAAAAGTTTATTCAAGTAATTTTTTAATGGAAAAAAAGTTGGCGACTCTGCTGGAGACGACTTTCTCTTTCAACGAGAAGGTTGTGTCACAATCTGACGACACCAAACTCGGCTCCTCCCAGAAGATACTAGTGGTATGCTTCAATCAGCAAGCATACGAGGAGTTTCTTTTTGAAGGTAGCACGAGTCCCTAGAAGCGGCTGCCAAAGCCAAAGAAAACTCGCCAAGTCTGGGTGCTCAAAGGTGATGCGTCGAGCACCAAAACTTAAGGAGCTGTGCCGGCACAGCCATCCCTTCATGCTGACATACTCAGCCAACAATACGTTGCTATTGGAGCAACACATCTGCCAGGGAAGCGCAGTGTTGACTGTAGCGTCCGACCTGCTACTTTCCAATCGAAGAAGATGTACCGACGGAACAAGGGCACAACTACTCTCCCGCGTATGGACTCTGCTACCGGAAAAGCACTATGTCTTCGACAGAATCACTCGCTGTAAAGGCGAGGCAAAGTTGGATTCTAAGTACTATGCACTTTTGCGGGCTAGTACAATAAAGTCCAAGGCGGCATGGGCCATGCGCCCTCAATGTGCCATGCCAGCAGCGAACCAAAAATGCGCTCTGAAAGTCAGGCGCACAGCTGATGGTAACTTGTACAGAGTTGACTCAGGTACTTTGGCACCAGGAATGAGTCACTCTCAAAGTCCCCCTCCCACTTGGGCACATCTCATGCATTTGGAACCAAGTCAGGGGTGCAAATCTTGTGGTGTCGAACCCATACGCCAACGTAGGTTGTGCGCATGAAGTGGTTTGGACTCACAGTAAGTCCTCTTCCCAGTTGGGCGTATCTCCTGCATTTGGAACCAAGTTGGGGGGGAGGGCAAACCTTGCGGTGTTGAACCCATGCGCCTATGTGGGCTGTATTCATGAAGTGGGTTTGACTCACAATATGTGCTGCTCTCCCACCAATAATCTGGGTGCATTTCATGAGCTTGAACTGGATCAGGGGGCAAATCACTCATATAACCACCCTAACGCTTGGCTCTGCCATGCACCTGAAGAGGGTGTAAATGTGAAACTCTTCTCACATAATTTACGTAATGTGGTCACACACAGACGTAGATCGGAAGAGATGACCACCATGCACAACACACCCCTCACGGGACATACTTGCGCTATGGACACCATCAACTACTGCTGTTGCGAGATAGTAGCCCCCCACTAAGGCAGTCTGTATTCCAGCGACTATAATATGCTACATCTGTCTGACATCACCTCAGAAAGAGGATGCAAACTGATGACAAGGAGGAACTCTTGGTCGCCTTATGCCATGTCATATCTAATTTTCCTGCTCCCGGAAGGAGGACTAATAACCCTCCGGACTCGACTAATTCATCAAAAAGCCAACCAGAAGGGAAGAAAGTAATAGTGCCTGCTACCGGGGTATTCCAGAGTACCCGATCAAAGGTGAAGGCCACATCAGCAATACAAGCTAGGGGTGGTCAGACCCCGATTATCCACAACAACCCCTCGTTCGAAGATGAGGGTTTTTTTTAAGGAATTGACACCGATGTGGCTGGGGGTAGCCAATTTAGGGATTCAGAGGAAGAAGCTCCGATGCCAACCTTTTCGCAAGAATGTGAGGTTGAAAGTGAAGGGTCGACCATTCCGTCTACTTCGACTCATATCATGCATGTTTACATGAAAGGGGTGGTGGTGAAGAAGAAGTAGACGCTCCGGCTCCGGATCTCGTACGTAGTATGGACACCTTGGAATCGGGCCTTAAATCTCTCTCCACCTCCATCTAGTCCTTGACACAGCTGGTGCTTGAGATTCGTAATACCTTGGCTACTCAACCTCCTGCCAGGGCTCCAACATCTGTAAGTCCAGACCCGGGTGCCAATGGGAAATCAAATGTGCCCCCACAATGGGTGCCTTCTGGGACTAACCTGCATGCTCAACCTGGGTCGTCTGGGAATAACCAATATACCCTGCCTCGGGTTCCCACTCCTGCCTTGACCGAGGAACTGTTTGAGCTTGGAAGAGATATACGCACCCGCATAAAGTCAACAGACAAACATAAGGAGCGTCAAAAGCTAGGGATCCGATGGCCTTATCCTCCTGAGAGGAACAATATGGTTTATCCCCCCAAGTATAAACCATAAACATTGGCACCATTCGACGGAAAGGAGTCACCCCGTCGATACCTAATTTTGCCTCCATAACGGGGCACTTACCGAAGGATGATGCCTTGCTGATGAGCCTATTCATCGGGGCGTTAAAGGAGGTGTCATACAAATGGTTTTGTAACCTCCCCGATCACTACATATCCTATTTTGAGCATTTGAAGCACCTTTTCCTCTCTCCTTTTTATGATGGTGGAATGGACATGACCATGTCCTTCCTCATGGAAATTACCTCGAAGGATAAGGAGTCGGTTCGAGCTTTTATCGAACACTTTCGACAAGCATGTCTAAGGCTACCTCCCGGTATCCCTGAGCCGATATTGATGTACTCCTGTCGGAAGAACATGATGTCACAACCCATACCGGGTATAGGGGTACGAGTGTGTAACAGCGCCCAGCCTACATCGTAGAATCAGTGGTAGAAGCTGTTCTAGGTCGCTAACTATCAACTCACACAATGATATAATGTACCTGTCATAGATCTCAACTCCGAATGGAGGACAAGTATTAAGATATGGTAATACTCAATCACAGTCTAAAGCACGATAAGATATCACAGAAGTCTAAGTAACTATAAAGACTGAACATCAACAACAACTACTAAATAATATCTGAATCAAATCTCAAATTCAATGTCAAAATCTCCAATTACAATTCAAGTTTAAACAGAGAATCTAAAACAAGTCCACTAAACTAGGTTTCTCGGTCACTCCTGAGAATCGGGACCCAAGGTAGCTATCCCCTCATCGGATTCGTAGTAGGAAGGACACGTATCCTTTGGGCAATCATCTGAAAAAAATATCCAATCGGGATAGAACTGGCACATCTCCTCTAGAAGTTCCACATAAATGGCAAAGACTATAAAGCAGTTATAGCAAGTGATACTTGATGAACATAGAAAGTTGAGACAGACAATAAAATAGAACAACAGTTTAACTAGAGATCAAGGAAAGTAAATACAGTAAAACAGGAGAGCATGGTAATGAAGACTGTAAATAGAAATAACTGAACTAGAGCAATCTGATGTGTGTCCAGCCAGTAAAATGTGAGTCAAGTGTGATTCCAGTGTGAGTCCAGTACACGACACTAACCAGTGTGTTTTAAAATATTTCTTTTGACATGTAAACGGCTATAAGGTAAATACGGCACATCGTACGCTTGACAAGCGTGCGACGGCTATCTTTCCAGATTAGACCAGTAGTGAATACGGTATATCGCACGCTTGGCCTAGCGGCGAAGGCTATCTTTCCAGTAGGGGTGGTTCCAGCATGATTGGAAATATTTACATGTCTACTCGAGTATTTTCCCACCCAACAAGTACAAGTGAGTCTATAACACGACACGTAAATCGAATACAAGTCCAACCAGAACAATGTGATGCCAATAGGTGATTCCAGTAGGTGGTTCTAGTGAGTGATTCCAGAAATAGAGGCCATACAAGTAAAATATGTGTGTCGCATGCAATGGATCCAGTAATATCAATCTATGTTATGTCAGAGAATCAAATATAACTATACTAGAAGTTGAATTATAATAATTATCAAGTAAATAAAAACTATCAGAGAATGTACTCGCCTGTCGTCCAGAGTAGTGAATGAGGATCGATGCCCAAGGTGGTGTCACACAAACCTATATTTAAGATACACATGGTTATTTATTATTCTAGAGTAAACAATATAGTTATATGCATGCTTCTAGTCTATCTCTAGGCCATTGAAGTTAAATTGGACAATTTAGTCAAATAGTCTCTTGGTCAAACCTGGTCAATTTGGTATAGTTAGACAACATCTAGTTAAGGCTAGGCAATTAGCTATTACTAGTGTATAATATATATTTGTATCTTAACTTATACCATATAAGCTATAAGCTATATTACTCTAATTTACAAATATACAAGGCATTCCCCGTACTTGGCCATTCCGTCTATCTAAACTTCTTGTATATCCTTACAATTTACCAATCTAAACTCCTTGTGTATCCTTACTTATATACATATATAGGCGTTCTAGAATTTATATGCATTTACACATTCACAGCTCACTCTTATGGCTGCTCATCACTCTTCTCTCTAAATCACTGCCTATTGCTATGGACAAGGGATAACCAGTGCAAGGAAATGTAACACTAGTACCACACATTGTTGTAGGTAATGTAGTAGACCTATATGGAGTAGAGACTCAACTAGACTTATGGATGTAAGGAAGAACTAGTCAAATACATATATTGAACAGAACAAGGGCTTATTCAATGAAAGGTTATGGACAGGTCTAGAGGGTAGAACATACACTATGAAGATGGGTAGATACATAGGAAAAAGTGTGAGGACTGAACTAAAAGCCAAGTTTCCTCTTCACAATTTAGTTGCTAACTACAAAATACATATCCTTAATTGAACAATGTAGGACCCAAAGTATATTAGGACTTATACCAACTGAATAATATACCTTAATATTCAAAGATGGACTAATGACTTAGTTGAAAGTGGGAAGAGGCAAACAAGGCTTCTCTATGACTGCTCAAACCCAGGCCATATCCCATATATATACTGCTACTGCTGCTTTAGAAAAAACCCAAAAGAGAATGCCCCTACTTCATTCCTGATCTAGGTTCACACATACCCTCTAATAACATTGCAATCACTAACATTAATGGAATGAACATTCTAAGACTGAATCAAAGGCCCATGGGTATATACTGAACCATTTAGGAATCAGTAGACAGACACTAACTAAGAGGACAAAACATTAGCAAAGGTCTCTACTAGATAAAGGGGCTACATATGGGGAATGAAATGGTGAACAAAGCTAAACATGAATTGAACATCCAAGAATGTACTTGCACTTCTAGGTAATGTAAAGGCCAACTAGACTGAACAAAGAAAATGCCATCTTCTTCTCGAGTCAACATCCTAATATCTGAACATATGCAGGGCACCTATGGTAGGCTAACTTGGAAGCATGTAGGACAAGGTATATAGGTCTGACACCCAGTACGAGGGCAGGACATATATCCTAGTATAGGACTGAACTCTACAGGAAGGGACTGAACTCTAAAGACTAAACTTAAATTTGATGACAAAACAACAAAGCAAAAGTCTGAACGATAGTGCCTGCTTGAATCCTCTTATCACATGTTCTTCCTAAAGTCTATCACTCACTGTGTGCAATGCCCTGTGCATCAAATGCACAGGTGGACAAGCCCATACTCCCCCCTTAACACTCATACATCCTATAACCTTATCGGTGGTTCAAACTCAAACAAGCTTATACAAACTCAGATCAAACTAGCTACACATAGATGCAAACATAAAGATACTCATAGGTACGTCAATCCTAGACGGATTCAAGTTACTAAGAAGACTGATCACAACTGAGGAACATGGATTAAGCTAAACCAATTAGAGACTACACCCTCTCAAATGGGACTGAACTCAAGAAATTCTCTGATTAACACTCTTGCAACCCACACTCAACTGGCCCGCTGTTACTGTAAGCCCATCTGGACCCATTCCTGTCTTCACATGCCCCTGCTGCCTTAGCTAAAATGCCACAACCCCTTCGTATAAACTGTCTGATACTCAAAAATAGCACATAACAAGCCTCCTATAGATGCAAGGACAATATGAATGTAGACTTAAACAATGGATAGGTATTGGGATGTGTAGGATATATGGTGAAGGCATGGCATGAAGTACTCTTATGAACTTCACATATGCTAGGTTTCAACTAATGATACTCCACACAAATGTTCTGATACCTGATGATGTATAGGATACCCCAAAACCAAATGAACATCAACAAGTCAGTAAAACAAAGGGAATACAGGGCATATCTTAAACTGGAATGCAGTGGTTAAATGAATGTAATGTACAGACCAATAATGAGTCTATGATCTTCATGACAGATATCAAGGGTATCAGTCAAATGATACCTAAAGGATTTGGGCAGGGCTTTAATGGAATGGCAGAACAAGCATGCAATGCTTGGTCAAATATACAAATGTATAGACAAAATATTAAGGATACAAAGGCTAAATCATGTCTTCCCTATATCCCTACAGCAGGACAGAAACATAATGAAAGGTCTGCTCAACACAGAACAAAATGAGGTAGTGCACAAAGAAATGCAGTGCAAACCCCAATCCTATGCTTATCCATCAAACCAATCCAAAATCTCTAGGTAACATCTAATATTGCTTAACACAAGATAATATGGTTTGATACCTATTATGAGAAGGGCAAAACTTTGCTCCTTCACTGGGCGTTCCAGTATGGACAAGGACAGGACATTAAGAAGCAAGGAGCTGGTCAATACATGCTCGACTGGACAATAGGTAGGTGAAACTAAGGGTTCAACAACTGTGGACAACAGGCAGCAACAAAATGGATGTTAGAATTTCAAAAACAACACACACGCACATATTCAAATGACTGAATCAAAATACAACAGTGAGCAACAGTATACACCAAGTCCCCATAGCCATATACTCTACCAATTTAATCCACAATCACAAGACAACACCTCATAATGATAAGTAAATATATAATCAATAGGAAAGCTAAGCTAAATCTGAAATTAGACATTTAAATGCCCTATGGGTCATTTCACCAAGCACTTGGTGTGCGTATTCGATACGGTGCGATACGTTAGTGATACACACCTCAAATGGATCCAGAAATGAACCAAATCATTCCTAATGCAATGGGGGACCTAAATGAGTGCATCTACACTAATAAAAAGAAATTAGAACGTTTAGAGCCTCTTACCAATTGGGAGTTGGAATCCCAATGAAAAGTTTCTAGATCTAGATCTCCACCAAGCTCTAATGGTCAAATTGCTCCAAATGCTCCCAAGATAGGCAATAAAGGCTTCCTTTCTTTAATGGAAAGAGTTTGCAATTTGTTTGAGTAAATTTGGACTTAATTTGAGGAATAGGGGCAATTTGGGGAAGAACACAAATTAGGGTTAGGGTTTGTAATGAAAGGCAGTAGAAGGAGGCTATGTAGCTATTAATAGGAAGGGGAGGCTCCCTTGTGACCGGCCAACTAGTGGGGTTAGGGCTTGGTTGGATTTGGTTTGGGTGCACATGCCTAACAGCCTCTCCTAATGTCATTTAAAGCCTTTAAGAAAAAGGCCCAAATAGTTTACTGTTTAAGTCAACTAACATGTCTAATCTTACTAACTAAGTTTCTATGGTCTTGGTTAACATCTAGTAAATGTGGTTCTTAGGTTTCACCAATTAATGATACTAACACAATACATTAATTAAAAAGATATTAAAATAATCAAAAAATTTATAAATTACCAAAATACCCTTGTTTTAGAATGTGGTGGTGACAAATCTTCCTCCCTTGAAAAATTTTTGTCCTCAAAATTTAAGATGGTCATACTCCTTCTAGGTCAAACCCCCAGCAATCAAAGTCGAGACAACCTTCAGCATAGCAGAAGAAGGTATACTCCTTCAATGATGAAGACAACATTCAGCGCTTCGAGGTGTTGATGCAAGGCGACAAAATCAAGTTGCCTGACCCTAAGTGCCCAAATGAGGTCGACAGGGTGGGCGATCCAAAGTATTATTTCTACTATCGGTTCGTCGGCACCCAACTTGGGACTGCTTTGTCTTAAAGAACTACATCCAACGTATGACCAATGCGAATGTCCCCTCTCTCGATTACGAGGACAAATCAGTCTTTGCGAACATGGTGTCCCTTCAGTTTGGCACCCTATCGCATATTGAGGCTTAAGATGGCGTAGTCCCTATCCTAAAGACGATAATCGAAGTAACCAACCTTCTACCGTCTCAGGGTAACGTAAGTGGGCTGGTGCCACTCACTACATCTCGGAGCAAGATCATGTGGGTTCACCCAGATCTAGCTTCGAAATTGACTCAACTAGTGGTACGCCCTACCACCAAAACCAAAGGCAAGAAGAGTAAGTCTTGCCAAATGGTCATGACCGCTCCAGAGGAAGCCTTTCCGGTGTTGATTCGGTCACAACATAATGCTTAGAAGGAGGAGGTTCCAGCTGAGGACGTGCCTTATAACGACCCGTTCTACCCTAGCGGAACGCCGATTCAAACGGCAAGTGCAATGACTCAGACGAGCCGTCAACCCGAAGAGTTGGCATCGACCTGATGAAGAATCGATGCAAGGCTTACATTAGCCCGTCAAAGATGAATCCAGACTTAGACTTTCAAAGGCGCGCTCGGAGTATCGTTCGGCCGATGCGAACATCGCTAAGGTGGGTGGCTCCGATAAATCCGTCTTTGCTTAGCCTAGACACATAACAATACAGACATTATTGCTAGAATCGCTAGGTAAAAACACTGCGCATGCTAATAAATGACTCAACGCACCTAGCTAAGGGAATAATCCCCTCTTGTATGTTTGTATAGAATATGGAAAAGAACATGGAAAATGTGAGAACTCTTGCATCGCACTCCGCACTCGTGCTAAGGCACAAGCTTATTGTTTCACTTAACAAAATGCCTTGGAGAAATTGGCTTTTGAAAATAAAACGAGAAAAAGTACAAGAAGTACAAATTTGATTCTGGGAAAGTATTGCTATGGAAGTCTGATTCGTAAATGATCACTTTGTTCCTTGGACCATATGATGATGATGAAGATCACTGCTTGAAGTAGAACAACTGGAAGAACTAAGTCACCAGAATGGTATCGACGCACTTGGGCACTGATGGCGAGGCTAAATGCTTTCCTGCTTTGCTTCACTCTGTTCTGAAAGAAAGGTTGAAGAAGAATGCTCTTCAGAATCAAAATCTCTAAGTTCTGATCTCTGTATTCTCTCCTCTCTCTGTGTCTCTCTTCCCCCCTATTATGAGAAAAGTAAGTCTATTTATAGACTTGGACTCTTGTGCGTAAAAACTCAGCAAAAGTTCCATCTTTACGCTAACAACTGCCACCTAAGATCGAAGCCATCCTCTGCATATGTTGACGTGTGTCCCATCACTTCAGTAAGAATAGGATGCATGTACATACGTTCTTCGAGAAGAATGGCATGAAAGCCACGTAAGCAAACTACGTTCCAAACTGGTAGAGGAGAATAGGGCGTAAAAATAGCTCCAATGTACTTTGAGCGTAAAGCAGTAGATTTAGCGTAAAATAGCCTTGACATAGACTTCCCGCGTAAAGTGGTTATTAAACAACCTTGAGCGTAAAAGCAGCTCAAATAGACTTTACGCACACGTCGACTGTTGAGCGTAAAGGCTCGTATAATCTTCGTGCGTAAAAGAAGCCGTAGTGTGAGCGTAAAGTAGCTCAATCCACACACTAAATGACAACATTGGTCTCTGTGTAAAAACAAATCCCTTTGTGATATATGTCATCATTAATATCTCCATGTCAGAGTTTGCATTAAATGCGAGATTTGACAGCTTTGTCCAGCGTAAAAGTGGCTGCTCTATCCTTGGCGTAAAACCATGGGTGTAGACCCGAGCGTAAAATGATCAGCCTGCTTAGGCGTAAAGCGATTAGCCTAGTCTTGGGCGTAAAGAGATTACCCGCTCTGCTAGACGTAAAGCAGATCACTTATGAATGAGATGACTCTTTCTTTGTAGCACTTTTTACGCTCCTACAAGACCCCATTCAAAGTTTTCAAATATCTCCAAAATTTGAAACACTTTGAACAGAAGCATAAAAGTTGAGATTTGATCAGTCAGCGTAATATTTAGGATACACAATCGTCATCCGTGTAAAAGCGGGGATATTCAACAGTCGGCGTAATTTTCAAGAAAAATAATGTCGATCAACACTTAACCATCACAATAAATTTCTTTCTCGAAACTTTCGAATGTCTCCTCATCTTCCCGAGTGAGCAGTTTCCAACGAGGAATGTGAAGAGTTGCTTTGATTTGTATAAATAAGGACAAATTCTTTATTCTTGACATTCATCCTTATTTTGTCATGGCGCCGAAGAACGAGATTACCAACAAAGAGGCTTCGAGCTCCAGGCTCGATTTCGAGCGGGCGTGCAACCTTTTAGAGTGTTTTGGAGTAACTCCTGCCGTCTTTAATCGCATTGATGGTGGTCCCCCAACTGCGTACGAAGGTCCAGGAGATGCCGAAGCATTTCTTAATCTGATGCGCCGCTCCGGGATTCGCAATATGCACGAACTAGGTGTCTCCCTTCGTCAGCCCAACGAAGGGGAGAAATAATGATGTTTTTATGTATCGCGAATCTTTAATTTGTAGGGGTCCACTTCTCCCTTTATAAATAAAATTTTGCTGCTAACCTCATCTATTGATGCGCACTTGTTTATGCACTTCTTTTGACTGTTTCTATGGTTGTTAATTCCCAAGAAACAAACCAACACGTGGCATCTGTCTTGTGGTTACGAGAGCCTTTAAATAGGATCTTCTCTCGAAATAGACTCATCCCAACAGTTTCTTCAGTCTTTATAAATAGCCGAGAATGTTTCATATATTCTCGTACTCATTCCTCTGAAGATAACTTTCTGCGATGTTGTTCTCCAACAAATGACAATGGCGGAGCTTTCCCACGGCATTCTTTTGTACGCCCAGTCTTTAGACGTGGATTCAACCACTATTAGAGCCAAACCATTCAACTTGTGGTAAGTCCGATCGTAAGCAAATATCTATCTTCGAATTTTTTGTTGAAAACAGCTATTCATGAGCATAAATTCTTGACGAGCGTAAAAAAAACTTGTTGAAGCACTGGCGTAAAAGCCTTGCTGAAGCACTGGCGTAAAAAACCTTGCTGAATCACTGGCGTAAAAGCCTTGCTTAATCACTGGCGTAAAAGCCTTGCTGAAGCACTGGCATAAAAGCCTTGCTGAATCACAGGCGCAAAAGCCTTGCTGAAGTACTGGCGTAAAAGCCTTGCTGAATCACTGGCGTAAAAGCCTTGCTGAAGCACTGGCATAAAAAGCCTTGTGATCTGTTTTTAGTTAGCGTTTAATACGCATCTGATAATACTTCTGTTTAAAACACTTCTTCTTTGTTGTTTTCTGCAGAAGTTTGGCTGAGCAGCTTTTTCAGAACCGGCATTGGCGATTTTGACGCTGTGAGGAGCGTTCTTCTGACATCAACATCAGGGAACTCATACGCTTTTGACGCGCAAATCAGACAACTCAGAACTCTTCGTGGGATAGAAGGGTATTCCTCTGTTCGTAGGAAGAGCCTTTATACACGGAGAGTTGGACGGTGGAGTCAACTCTACCCCGAAAAATCGGGTAGTAGAGTTCCTTTCGCGGCAGAACTAGGAATCGTATCCCAATGCTGGATACATTCCTATCTTCTTTTTTTTACACATAGTATTTCTTAAGAAATTTGCCATTGATCGGCATCATGAGTAGATCTCCATTGGGCTTTGATAACCGATAGGCGCCATTGGAAAATACGGACTCAATTACATAAGGGCCTTCCCATTTTGCTTGGAATTTTCCTTTGCTTTTATGAGTCATTACCATCGGTCTTCGAACAGCTAATAAAAGTTTGCTAACCTTGAATACCCTCTCTTTAACTTTACGATTGAAAGTTCGAGATATACGGGCTTGATATAGTTCAATATGCTGTTGTGCTTGAAGACGCTTCTCATCCAATCCTTCCAGTTCTTGGAGTCGTAAGCGATCATTATTCTCTGTAGTTAGCTCATTAGCAATGGCTATTCGTAGAGATAGGATCTGGATTTCCAATGGGAGGACAGCTTCACATCCATAAACCAATGAGAATGGTGTAAAACCAGTAGGAGTCCGGACTATTGTTCGATAAGCCCATAAACACTCTCCAAGTTTCTCATTCCAATCTCGTTTATTAGAAGAGACAAACTTTTTGAGAAGTTTAATGATCGTCTTATTGAAAGCTTCGGCTAAACCATTAGCAGCTGGATTATAAGCCGTAGAAGCCAAATTCTGAATTCGATTCTGATCACAGAATCGATAAAATGCCTGACTGGCAAATTGTGGACCATTGTCATGAATTATTCGTCGAGGGATCCCGAAGCGATAAATGACATGGTGCTTGATGAAGCTGATCACGTTAGATGTTTTCACTTCAGCAAGGGGAATTGCTTCTGCCCACTTAGAAAAGTAATCGGTTATAGCTAATATAAACCGATGTCCCTTGACATAAGGTAGATTAATAGGACCAATGACATCCATACCCCAAGCTTCAAAGGGCCAAGAGGCTGTTGTAGGATGTAGAAATTCAGACGGTTGATGAATAAAATCAGCATGAATCTGACATGCTTTACATCTTCTGGCATAGTCTACAGCATCTGCTATTATAGAAGGCCAATAATACCCCATTCTTCGAATGCGGTCTTGTAATTTAGGACCCGGTTGATGAGCACCACAAATACCATCATGAGGTTCTCGTAGTATTTGTTTAGCTTCACTTTCTGAGAGACAACGCAGCAAGAGTCCGTCATAAGAACGATGGTATAGCATATGTAAAGCGAATCATAATAAAATCGAAACGATCGTCTTTTGATTGATGCAGCTTCTTTTGGATCTTCAGGCAAAATCCCATGGACTGCATAATCAATGAATGGAGTTCTCCAATCTTTCTGCTGGGAACTTGACTCTGTAGTATAACTTTGTTCAATATACAAATTATTCTTAACACAGAACAAGTCTCGATCTAACAAAGTAATTGTATTTTGTCTTCGGATTGGAATAGCCAGGTCTGCAGGTAAACTAGCAAGTGCATCAGCTTCCATATTCTGAGAGCGTGGTACAAATTCAATGAAGAATCCTTTGAATGAAAGGACCAACTCGACTACCACGTGATGATAAGGGATGAGATCAGGATTTCTGACTTCATAAGTCCCTCTAACTTGATTAACGATCAATTGAGAATCTCTATCAGCTTCTAGGAACTTAATATCCAGTTGTTTTGCTACTTGGAGACCGATCAATAGAGCATTATATTCTGCTACATTGTTGGGGCATGGTTCATTGAGAGAATAGGCACGGTATATGACCATTTTGTCAGGAGAAACCAAGACGATTCCTACTCCAGAGACAATATTGCCTTTAGGTCTTACTCGTGATGCCCCATCAAAATATAATTGCCATATGTCATTCTTCAAAGTCAGGTTACAATCCACGACTTCATCTGGAATGTCCTCATATAATTTTGATATTTCAGGTATAGGGTGAGCAGCCAAGAAATCGGCTAATGCTTGACCCTTTATTGATTTTTGAGGTACATAAACCATGTCATAAGGAGTAAGCAACATCGCCCAAGTGGCCAACCTGGAGTTAAGAGTGCTAGGTTTTCTCATCAATATCCGAATGGGATTTATTCTGGAGATGACATAAATAGTCTGCCCTGTCACATAATGTTTTGTCTTTTGGACGGCAAAAACCAAAGCTAGACATTCCTTTTCTATAGGAGTATACCTGTGTTCAGCTTCGACTATCATTCTGCTCAGATAATAAATTGCTTGCTCATGACCCACAGCACTTTTCTGTGCAAGAAGAGCGCCAAGTGAATGATCCAAGGCTCGAACATATAGCAAAAATGGCCTTCCTACCACCGGGGGTACCAGGACAGGAGGGTTCGTCAGGTATTGCTTAATGTCATTGAAGGCTTTCTGACATGCTTCATCCCAAACAAAAGATACACCTTTATTTAATAGACAGGAGAAAGGTTGACATCTTCCAGAAAGATTAGATATAAATCTTCTGATATAAGCAATACGACCCTGAAAGCCACGGAGTTCTTTCAGATTACGAGGAGGACACATTTCAAGAATTGCCTTAACCTTATCAGGATCAATGTGGATACCCTGAGAAGTAATGACAAATCCTAAAAATTTGCCACTGGAAACCCCTAAGAAAGACTTAGTAGGGTTCATTTTCAATTGATGCTGGCGCATCAATTCAAATACTGTTCTCAAGTCCTGAATGTGATCATCCTTTGATCGACTTTTAACAGCGATGTCATCTACATAGCATTCAACTATCTTCCGTAGATGTTCTTGAAAGATGTTGCTCATAGCCCGTTGATACGTGGCACCGGCATTTCTAAGACCAAACGGCATAACTGTATAGCAGTAGACCCCAAGGGGTGTACGAAAAGCGGTGTGCTTCTTATCTTCTGGATGCATCTTGATCTGATTGTATCCCGAGAATTCGTCCATGAAAGACATGCGTTCAAAACCACATGTATTGTCTATCATGACATCAGTAATTGAAATTAGAAATTCGTCCTTTGGATAAGCTGCATTAAGATCTCGATAATCTATACAAACTCGGACTTTTCCGTTCTTCTTCATGACAGGAACAATATTGGCAACCCAATCCGGATGTTGCTCTTCACGAACAAATCCCATGTGATCAACTTTTTGACTTCTGCTTCAATTGCATCCATCATATCTGGTCTAAAATACCGTTGCTGTTGTTTTATAGGCTTGACACTGGGCAGAATATTAAGTTTATGAGTGGCAACTTTAGGATCTAACCCTGGCATATCCTCATAACTCCATGCAAAGATATCAATATATTCTTTGATAAGTTTTATCAACTCTTCCTTTTTATCTTCAGCAAGATTTTTACTGATGAATATTGGTTTGGACATAGCTCCATCCCCAACATCAATCTGGATGACCTCTTCTTCTGTAGGTGGCTGTCGCTATTCAAAACAGAGTTCCCACTGAGTATTCATCTGTTGTGCCCAAGGATCATTCTCAAATGGCTCTGATTCACCATCAATTTGAACCATGTAAGCTGAAAATATTTGCTCAGATTTATCATATGAGGAACGAGACATATCAGATTCAATGAATTGGACTTCTTCTGAATCCGATGATTGGGAAGAGCTAGAAGAGAATTCTTCTTGTATATCGTCCTTAAACATGTGGGACGGATCATATCCCAATCCATGACGAGTCTTTTGGTAAAACGGATCACCACATAATGGTAGTCGTCTACCCTTGCCTTGATTGAGACCTTGCATAGTCTTTAAATCATAGCCCATGTTCTGGATAATCTTGATAGATTATTGACTATACTTGTCAATTCAGATTTTTCCCTTGTCTTTATCCTTCAGCTCATCTGCCTGAGCAACAGGGATATTTCTAGCCAGGCCAAACACAATTTGGTGCTTGTTTTTCTTATCAGACGGAACCACGAAATAAGATTCTTTGGGACGTCTAAAAGTTACGCAAGCTTGTGATGAAGCGGCCACAGGTAGAAGATAAGGAGAAGATGTTAGGAACCTTTGAGCATAAGGTCCAACATCTACATGAGGAGAAAAATAATTTTCCTTATGATCGATGTATAAAGTTTCTTCTGGCTTAATGTCGCTTTTGTAAGGATGACTTTGATTATCAGAAAATAAGGTCATCCTTTCAATAAATTTGACAGCCACATACTTGAAAAGGAAATCTTTATTGATATCAAAAGGTACATAATGATCAATATTTACATCATTTATAATTTGACTGCTACGCTTCAGATTAATCATCAGTGGACCATTATCTGTCTTCTGCGTAGTTTTATCAAGATTGACAATCAATGGTGGTTCTGGGTAATTCGTACAAGAAGTACGCCCTTTGACCTTGATCATAAAAGGTTGATCTTGGCTCTTAGCAGGAATATTTGTTGATTCCTCAGATGAAGTTTGAGTTCTTCCTTTAACCTTGATTATCAGAGGTTGATCATTGACATATTGGGATTGGATTCGTCCCTTGACTATAATCTTTAAAGTATGCTCCTCTGGCGGATCTTCATTAATAGATTGATCCTCGGTAGGTGATTGATCTTCAGCCATGTCTGATATCTCTTTCACATGCTCTTGTTTATAAAGTCTTGAATCAGAAAAATAGGCTTCGACACCCTTGAAGGGATTGATATCAGCAAACTCAGTCTTCACAACTCCTTGGGAATCTACATACTTGAAGCATTGGTGGAGAGTTGAAGGTAAAATATTATGCTCATGAATCCACGGTCTCCCCAAAAGGATATTATAGGAGACGTCTGAGTTGATAACATAGAAAGTTACCATGGTTCGAAGATCACCAATCTGAATCTGCAGACGAATCTTCCCCAATGGCTTGCTCTTGTCAGAGTTAAAACCGACTATCGTAGTACTAGTGTAAGTCAAATCACTAGTAGGGATCCTCAGCGGTCTTAGCATACTCTGAAGAATTATGCTAATTTAGGATCCGGGATCAATGTAAATACTATCAATTTCAGTGGATCCAATATACCCGGTGTAGCACAAAGGTCTGTCATGCTTGTTATGCTTCAACAGCATATCTTCTTGTGTAAAGGTGATGTTGGGAATTGCTTCCATCACACTATGATATTGTGGACATGACACTGGTATATTATCAGAAGTCTTGAGTTGAGCCAAGCATGAATCTACTTGAAGTAAAGCTTTACTCAAAGTCTCTCTGCTTTCTCTGGAAAGGCGAAGCAACTCAAATATAGATAGTCTAGCCGGAGTATTGGCTAACTGAGCTAGAATATCAAATTTGTAAGGCTTCATCACTACCCCCTGACTAGAAGCAGACTTCAATGGGACGTCGAAGCGTACTGCTTTCTGTTTCCCCTTTTCAACCATAGAAGGTTTAGCAGGAATAGAAGAGGATTGAGTTGGTAGTGTCTCCACTACGTCTTCAGCTTCTTTGGAGGATCCCTCATGGTCTTTATGGTACTCTTTTCCAGATCTTGTACCAGCAAAAGATTCTTCTTCAGACTCAGGAGAAGGAAGTACCATATTACAGGATTTTGTCTTCCCTTTCTTAGCCTTCTTATTGTGTGGATTGTTATGAGGAGCTTCAGAACCCAATCCAATAGTAGAATTTTGACTTTGAATCTGTAAAGGAAGTCGTATTCCTTTATCATAATTCAAACCTTCTGTCTTTTTAAAGTCATAATCCATCTTCTTCATGAGATGAACAGATTGTTGACTATACAAGTGAGTGGGCAGCGGACTTTTGACAGGTGTTTCAACAGAGAAAGAGGAAGAGGCTAGACCTTCTGTAACCTCAGAAGAATGAAGAATAGATGTCATTGTAGTTACGAGAGGAGAAGGATTCGAGATACGAGGATAAATCCCTGTCGGAGCTTTTTTATAAGCAGCAAAGACTTGTTGTGCCCGATATAAAGGAACACTATTCATAGCTAGCCACTGCTGATGAGTAAGCTTGAGCTTGGTAGGAGGAGCTAGACTTGGAGGACAGATGTTCAGTCCTTTCAGTCTATCTTCTAAAGGAAGGCCATCCCATAGGTGATCCGAGTCATCGGGATCTAGAATAACATGGGAAATCATGTTGCAGGTTCTGACTTTCTTGCCCTTCTTAGATTTTGAAGTTTTATCTTCACTTTCCAACTCAGGCACTAAGTCAGGATGTACCCACATGATTTTACCATTCTTCAGTGTAAGCGGCAGTAATCCTGCATTCTTCTCTGGCAGGCGGGATATTCACGATCTTTATCGTCGCCTTCGGAATTGGGATAATTCCATCTGGGACTTGCTGTGGAGGAAAATCTCTGAACTGAAGAGAAACCATATTGGTCATAACCGTATGGTCATTATTGGTTAAAGCAATAGCACCACCATTTATCAGCTCTTGGATTTTCTTTTTCAAGATATAGCAAGCACTGGTAGGATGATTAATGTATCTATGATAGATACAATATTTGGGATTATCAGTCAGATTCACCTCATTAGGCCTCTTTGGTTCCGGAATCTGAAGTTTACCACTCTTCACCAGACATTGAAATATCCCTGGGATATCACTTTCGTCAAAAGAATATTCTTCCTTTGGCCTGGAAGATTCTTGATTGTTCGGCATCGTTTTGTTCTTGGAAAGATTGACCATAAAAGTATCTTTACCTCTCATATTACGATTGCCAGGATTATTATTAGGATTACTTTTCTTTCCTTTATCTTCTGAAGTGAAAATCATCCTATGCTCTCGAGCCAACCTACCATTGGTCTCGGCAGAAACTGCTGCTATGATAAACGAAGCCCAATCTGAGAATTAGGAACCCGTGAAAACATCGATGGATGGTCGCAGATTCATCTTGCATGTATCAATCAATGCTGAATCTGGCATACCAGGAGGCATCTTTAAAGTAGCCTGTCGGAAACGTTCGATGAACGACCGAGTATCTTCTTTCTCCTTTTGTTTGATTTCTATCAAGGAAGACATGTTCATGTCCAAACCTCCTTCATAGAAAAGGGAGAGAAATATTGCCTTGAATTCGTCAAAAGACGAAATAGAATTATCGGGTAAACTACGATACCAGTCGTAAGCTGAACCTGTCAGGCACCCGATGAACACTCGAGTGAGAAGAGCATCATTTTTCTGCAAGTGTACAGTCATAATATCAAAATAATTGATATATTGACTGGGAGATGCTTTTCCATCGAACAAAACCATAGATTGTGGCTTGAATTTTGGTGGAAAGGGTACATCATTCCAATGAGGAGGATAAGGTTGCTTGATCCCTAACCTCTGGAGTTGATTTTTGTGTCTCAAAACTTCAAACTGTGCTTTGAGCTCACGCACTGCTTGAATGGCTTCACTGGTTTGGGGAAGCACATTTGATTGAATGGTTGTTGGATGTACCGTAACCCCTACTGGAGGTGGTACATCTTCAGGAATGATGGGATCTGGAGATGCAGAATTCTGATTAACAGCCGGCTCTTGAGTATTCAAAGGTATTTCAGCCCCTTGACTATCTTGAGTTTGTACTGCTATTGGTACTGGTGTTATTACCGTCGGCTGAGCAGTTTGCTGATTCAAAATTATCTGATGCATACTTTACACCATGTTAAGCATATATTTCAGTGATTGCTCAACGGTAGTGAGACGTTGTTCTGTATTAGCAGATGACGTCTCTTGTTCATCTCTAATAGCGTAGGATTCAACCTCTCGTGAAGATACATAAGGATTTGTATAGAAGTATGAATCCACACTATTGGTATCAGACTCAAAAGATTGAGTACCCCCAGCTTCTGAATCGGAAGTCTGCAATTGCCTTTGTCTTCTTGATCGAGTATTCTGATATACTCCTTCAAAGGAATCAAGAAGTCTGTTGAACTGTTGTTGACCTGGAGTTTGGGACATGTTCCTTCTCGGACGTCGTCCTCTGTTAGTATGAGATGCCATGTTGACCGATGCATATGACAACTCATCTTCTTGGTCTTCAGCTTGATGTTGAAGCGAATTAAAACTCAATCGATCAAAAACTGACCGTTTTGAAGCTGAACAACAACAATTGATCACAACCTGGTGATATTCACAATAATATTTTTCTTGGGGGAGCGTCACCGGAGATTGTGAATTCTTACGCTTTTGCATTAGCAATTCACGTAAGTCAGAAGGAGTGGAGGGAGTATTCTTCTTTATCACATTAGGGGTAGAAAAACGTTTAGTACCTTGTGTGTAAAAAAGATTACTAGCAGCATTCGCAGAACCAAATTGTACATTTCTACGCGTTTGGAGTTGTGTGCGTAAATCTTGAGATTTTTGAGCACGATGGACTCCATCTTTATTGCGCGTGATTTGCAAGTTTGGTACTTTGCGTAAAGTAGTATAAGAAGGTTGTTGGTGTAGGACAGAAGTTTTACCAACAACATTTTTACGCTGTATGCGTTTAGGTACATTCACATTAGATGTGCAAACATCGTTGTGAATTTTATCTACACTGTCACGGACAGGAGACTTACATTTACGCGTAAAACATAAAAATTGATTATCTACCACGTCACAGATGAGAGATTTTGTTTTATGCGAGGAGCGTAATTTGTGTGTGTCTACCACGTCACAGACGGGAGACTTATTTTTACACTCAGAAGCATTAGAATCTGCCACATTACAAATGGGAGACTCATTCGTACGCCTTGAGCGTAAAACTTGGTTTTTACCCAGTGGGCGTAAAACCTGGTTCTTACGCAGTGGGCGTGGAACCTGATCATTTACACCGTCACAGACGGGAGACAAATTGTCACACTTGGAGAGCGACGCCGAAGTAAGGACTGCCTCGTTATGAACGGAAGCCCCTACGACAGGAGAGGGAAGAATTCCCTTGTTATTAGAAGCAACAGAGAGATCAGCAGCTACTTTGGACTTAGGGATCCAAACTTTTCGTGCTTTGCGAGACTTTTGAACATTGGAGCAGTGAGAACCACCCCCAGTTCGGAGCATTTCTTCATAGGCAGTCTGGTCGAAGTGCACAACCAGGGTCTTCTTGGTCGAACCGACTGAAACATCATCATATTGAGCAATTGCCTCCTCGTTAGAGGAAAAGGTCATCCCCAGCAGAGTCGTCATTTTTGTTTCACTTAACAAAATGCCTTGGAGAAATTGACTTTTGAAAATAAAACGAGAAAAAGTACAAGAAGTACAAATTTGATTCTGGAAAAGTATTGCTATGGAAGTCTGATTCGTAAATGATCACTTTGTTCCTTGGACCATATGATGATGATGAAGATCACTGCTTGAAGTAGAACAACTGGAAGAACTAAGTCACCAGAAAGGTATCGACGCACTTGGGCACTGATGGCGAGGCTGAATGCTTTCCTGCTTTGCTTTACTCTATTCTGAAAGAAAGGTTGAAGAAGAATGCTCTGGAGAATCAAAATCTCTAAGTTCTGATCTCTGTATTCTCTCCTCTCTCTGTGTCTCTCTTCTGCCCTGTTATGAGAAAAATAAGTCTATTTATAGACTTGGGCTCTTGTGCGTAAAAACTCAGCAAAAGTTCCGTCTTTACGCTAACAACTGCCACCCATGATCGAAGCCATCCTCTGCATATGTTGACGTGTGTCCCATCACTTCAGTAAGAATAGGATGCATGTACACACGTTCTTCGAGAAGAATGGCATGAAAGCCACGTAAGCAAACCACGTTCCAAACTGGTGGAGGAGAATAGGGCGTAAAAATAGCCCCAATGTACTCTGAGCGTAAAGCAGTAGATTTGGCGTAAAATAGCCCTGACATAGACTTCCCGCGTAAAGTGGTTATTAAATAACCTTGAGCGTAAAAGCAACTCAAATAGACTTTACGCACACGTCGACTGTTGAGCGTAAAGGCTCATATAATCTTCGTGCGTAAAAGAAGCCGTAGTGTGAGCGTAAAGTAGCTCAATCCACACACTAAACGACAACATTGGTCTCTGTGTAAAAACAAATCCCTTTGTGATATATGCCATCATTAATATCTCCATGTCAGAGTTTGCATTAAATGCGAGATTTGACAGCTTTGTCCAGCGTAAAAGTGGCTGCTCTGTCCTTGGCGTAAAACCATGGGTGTAGACCCGAGCATAAAATGATCAGCCTGCTTAGGTATAAATCGATTAGCCTAGTCTTGGGCGTAAAGAGATTACCAGCTCTGCTAGGCGTAAAGCAGATCACTTATGAATGAGATGACTCTTTCTTTGAAGCACTTTTTACGCTCCTACACTTATATTTTAAATTCCTTATGCGCTCAACAGTGAAGCAACAAATGGTTTACAATAATGAAACAGGAAGACTATCGACGTAGTCGTTTCGAGTAGAGGATAGCAACATTGGAAGACTTCGGGACCGATGGGTCACCAAGGTGACTCCAGTACGGGGAGTTGCACAATGTATAAATGAATGAACCAACGAATAAGTGAATGAATGAATCAACGAATAAGTGAATGAATGAATCAACGAATGAAGGAATGAATACGTGAATGAATCAATGAACGAAAGAACAAGTAAAAGAAAGAAAAGAATGAATGAATAAAAGATAAAAAAGAAAGGAATGGTTAGCGACAGGTATAACAGAAATGTACATCGGGGCTTGCTGCCCGCGCTGCACGGACGCCGCCGCCAACCTAGTCGATAATGTATTATGGCTCACAGACAGCCTATGGCTCAGGGACAAGCCGTTAAGTTAAAATGACAAGGCAATATGAAATGGTTGCGGACAAACCACTCGTATATGGGGGGTATGAGTAATAAGGGATTCCAAGGGCAACGATCGACGATATCGTGGCCGGCCTAGGCGGAATCATGGCTTACGGGCTGCTTGGGTGTGGGCTCGGACATTCCAAGTAGATGTAAGACTGAGTATTTTAAAAGACTATCAAGGTGTACCAGCCATCACACTATGATAGGTTAAAATGCCAAAGGGGAACATGTCCAAAATGGCTTGTGATACCAGCAATCGGTGCATATAGATTAAGTAGGCTTTGCTGGTGGCAATCCACGTGTAAGTCCTTGCATTGAAACAAAGTAGTCTAAGTTAACTGAACAAAGCGCCTTCTGAACAGGCTTGAATATATACACTAAATGATCGAGAGTACTTCGTGTAAATAAGTTAGAAAATACGCCTATGACGCGCTAGAACCTGAGACAGGGACACGCCCTTGACACTGAATGTTTATGCGAACTACGTTTAGTTGGTACATATGAATTATTGACTAACTTGGTTTACTTTAGACAGGGAAGGCCGGACGATAAGTATGGGTAAGTCGTGCATGTATTTCCATACAACACATTAAAATCGGTAACACGAGATAGGTCATAAAATATGCCATAAAACTGATCCTAAGGCAAGATTAGAAAGACAATGAATGATAGACGGTGCACAAAAGTAAATAGAACGTATTTGGTAATGATAGCATTGTTGGCGAGCTAGCCTCCCTACCAGTATATAACAATATACTGATAACCCCACAGTTCGCTTGCAGGGTGCAGGAGACGTCGTTGGGTGTGGAGCTTTCCTCAAACGTGCTAAGGCGCAGAGCTAAATCTGGAGCCTTGGAGCGTTGCAAGGAGATGGAGCACCATATACATGACATAATGTATGAGAACATCGCCATGAATCATTCCATCTTGTAAGCCACTTGGCATGCCTTTTATGTTTCAGAGAGAGAGAGCTTGAGAGACTTGGAAAATCGGCCTAGTGCCACTTGTATACTTCTTGAATATCAATAAAGAGTTTGAATTTGCTTCAACTTGTGTTCATTTACTTTCTGCTGCAAATGGGAACACTTTGTGCGACTCTGTGGCCTAGCTCAAATCGGCCGTTTCTGGAGATTAGCCTGGCACGGGCGCAACCTAGGCCCATGCGGCATCACGTCTTAGCGAGGGCGATCGCTCCTACGGGCACATGGCATGACAGATTGGTATCAGAGCAAGGATTTACGTCCTTGGACTTCATTTCAATTTTTTAGTTTTGAAAGCTCGTTGGGAAACTAAAGAAGTATACGCACTCTCTCGTTCTACCTTGGGATGTTCCATATAATAAGTCTAATATTTTTGAAAAGCTCGTACGAGTACTCGGTTGAACGGGATCGATATGTAAAGGCCTTTGTACCAAACCATAACGGACTTGAGTGGAAGGAAAACAAATGCTAAAAGTTAGCAAAACGTAGTTCGTGCTTGAATAACCTTACGTTGACAATAGCGAACGAGTACACGAGACCGAAGTATAGTTCGAACGGAATGGTTATACACGTAGCTTTTTGGCTAAGTTGTGTCGATTATCGTGCACCTAGACCTTCTGGTGCAAACGAGTTTGCGAGCGAGATTGACTATCGCTCGGACGAGAATTAGTGAGACTTAGAACGTATGTTGATAGAGACGCTACTTGACCAACGCTAAAACGAACACGGGAAAATGGTTCTTTAACTTTGAGGAACGGGCGAACGCGCGATTGAACATATCGATTGGGAATCGAATGATCTTTTAAGGATTTGTAGAATGACTTGACCCCGAGTGGTATATGTGATAGGTTCAAAGAAGAATAACAGTGTCGACGACTAATCGAGTGGCTCGAACCCTGAGTGGTGTATGGACGACATAGAAATTGTTCGAGCGAGACTAAAGGTTTTACGGATAGAACGAGTATGTCGGCAAGTGATGATATCGCACAAAGCCTTAGAACAAGTAATGCTTAGTTGGTTGTAACTTCGGGAGTCTCAAATGAGATGTTGTTCGGACGAATTAAGAATGCGTAGTGCAAATTATGAAACGGTTGAATGGAGATTCGAAACGATAAAGTAAATGGATGTGTTAGTCGAGGAAACGTAGTAGATCGTACATGCGATTTCGAATTAAGTGAATGGATTGAAACTCGAGTTGAGATGAAATATTCAGATGAAACCAAAGTTAGCACGATTGGAAGATAGCCTGCATAAAAAACGTTGGTTTGAAGATACGAGAATGACTAAGGATTTGGAACAGATGTTGCTCAACGACGAGTTAGCATGAGACAATACGAATTGAGGAATTAAGTTGCACGACTCAAAATTCATTGAAAAAAGAAGATCGTCAGGTTATGTACATCATCGATGGTATTGAGGCATATCAAAGATCGATGTACAATAACTCGGGGGTACTCTGATTCGACGAATGATGATCGTGTTAGAAGCCAATGTGTTAAAGGATGCATTGTTGGGGATTGACTTGATTGTTCGGTGATAACCACAACAACAACGAACTTATCTTGTGCGAGCGCAACTCCAGCCTCGCATATGCGTCACGTCAGCTTTGGGACGATCATTTCTTGTGAGCATTGGCATGATGATTCATGTCCAGCAGGAATGGTCGAACTCAAAATATCATGACATGGAAATTTTGATTGCTTCGACTTGTGGTTTGAAGCGAAGGTGAATTCGAGGATTGTTAGGACTTGCGATTGAAGAATAAGAAAACTAGAGAATTGAGTAGACCCAATCCGCGTATCGAAAATGAGTAAGTCTAGATTCAACGCAAGAGTTACGTCCCGATGCGGACGATTATTCCGCGGGAACGTTGACATGGTGATTCATGTTCGCCGTGGATAATCAGACTTAGGTGAGATCGGGGCACGACATATTACAAGGCTAGACGACCTTGTGATCGACTACGTGAACGGGATAGGATGGATAGCTGAATTGTATCAAACATACATAAGGAGATAGACTACGATAATCGATAATTGCTAGTGTGGGCGCACGATATTAACATGTCGAGGATTTGGTTGAGGATACCCTATCGTAGAATGACATTCCTAACGAGCTCAGACTTGGAGCGGAGAATGTGTTGATGCGAATAGGACGAATACTGCTTAATGTTTAAAAATTTGAGTGAAACGAACTTGGGTAGAAACTCTCGTACAAACGAACAAATGGTTTGACCATAGGATTGGGGCGAGCGTCGTGCAATGACCTTGCGCGATGAACCATGAACTGGACTTATAACTATGACCTGGTGAGATGACCTAGCGGATAGGCGGACGACCCTATGCCGAGTGATTGGACCTGTGACTGACATTTACAGTATCATCTAGACGGACGATAGACTTGGGGCAACATGACTTAGAGTAGGACGGGAACACTGGGAGTGTGTGTTAACGAAAACGAGACTAGCCCTAAACAAAGTGAATGATATGAAATCGATATTGCGCAAGTAAAGTTGGTATAACGAATTGAATCATTGATTGAAGACGTACTTGATGATAGTGCAATACTTGGTCTCGAATCGGACAGGAATTACTTAGACTTGCTTGATTCCGCTAAGAAGAAATCGTATTGATTTCGTAGACAAGAACGCTTGAGATACGAATGGGATCATCTCGAGGACCGAGATAAACGATAGTGAGATGCATATGAGTTCGGTTTTAATCGAAGTTAGCGAAACGATCGACAAATCGAAACGATCACGAGTAGCTTATCCGACTTCGCTATCGCTAAGCTTGGTTGAAATATATGTATTCGGGGGATGCCTTGAATATATGCACGATCCAAACTCAGCGATATGATGAACTTGAATGCAACTACAAGTGGGTGTTGAGATGTGCATGAACGAATGAGTGAGCTAGCCTCAACCTACGTCCCTAGCGTTTGATGAATTACAACGCACCTCGTGCGACCATTTCAGTCCCATGACACGACAAAATAGCAACCAAGTCGAAGAAACACGACAATTAAATAAGTACCATCAACTCTAAAATGAGTGAAAAGTTATTTAATAAAATTGACCAAACGTATGCAACACGGAACTTAGGAAGGTATCGAGTGTAGTTCGATGCCATCGAACGGTAAAGCCATTCGATAGGAATTGTCTAAGGTATGCACACGACATGAGTTAAGGAATGGTAGGATGACCTGCACTCAGGAAGTCTCGAGGATGAGATTTGTTTTGAGTGGTGTATTATGTAACGATCCGCTCCGCCGTAGCAGAATGCCGATTCAAATGGCAAGTGCAACGACTCAGACGAGCCGTCGACCCGAAGAGTTGGCGTCGACCTGATGAAGAATCGATGCAAGGCTTATATTGGCCCGTCAAAGATGAATCCAGACTTAGACTTTTAAAAGCGCGCTCGGAGTATCGCTCGGCCGATGTGAACATCGCTAAGGTGGATGGCTCCGATGAACCCGTCTTTGCTTAGCCTAGACACATAACAATACGGACACTATTGCTAGAATCGCTAGGCGAAAACACTGCACATACAAATAAATCACTCAATGCACCTAGCTAAGGGAATAATCCCCTCTCGTATGCTTGTATAGAATATGGAAAAGAACATAGAAAATGTGAGAACTCTCGCACCGTACTCCGCGCTCGTGCTAAGGCACAGACTTACATTTCAAATTCCTTATGTGCTCAACAACAAAGCAATGAATGGTTTACAACAATGAAACGGGAAGACTATAGTCGTTCCGAGTATAGGATAGCAACATTGGAGGACTTCGGGACCGATGGGTCGCCAAGACGACTCCCGTACAGGGAGTTGCACAATGTATGAATGCATGAATCAACGAATAAGTGAATGCATGAATCAACGAATAAGTGAATGAATGAATCAATGAATAAGTGAATGAATGAATCAACGAATGAAGGAATGAATACGTGAATGAATCAATGAACGAACGAACAAGTAAAAGAAAGAAAAGAATGAATGAATAAAAGATAAGAAAGGAATGGTTAGCGACATGTATGACAAGGACGTGCATCGGTGCTCGCTACCCGCGCTGCATGGACGCCGCCGCCAACCTGGTCGATAACACATTATGGATCACAGACTACCTACGGCTCAGGGACAACCTGTTAAGTTAAAATGACAAGACAATACGAAATGGTCGCGGACAACCCACTCGTATACGGGGTGTAGGAGTAATAAGGGATTCTAAGGGCAACGATCGACGATATCGTGGCCGGCCTAGGCGGAATCATGGCTTACGGGCTGCTTGGGTGTGGGCTCGGACATTCCAAGTAGACGTAAGGCTGGATATTTTAAAAGACTATCAAGGTGTACCAGCCATCACGCTATGATAGGTGAGAATGCCAAAGGAGAACATGTCCAAAATGGCTTGTGATGCCAGCGATCGGTGCATATAGATTAAGTGGGCTTTGCTGGTGGCAATCCACGTGCAAGTCCTTGCATTGAAACAAAATAGTTTAAGTTAACTGAACAAAGCGCCTTCTGAACAGGCTTGAATATAACACACCAAATGATTGAGAGTATTTCATGCAAATAAGTTAGAAAATATGCCTTTGATGCGCTAGAACTGCAGGCAGGGACACGCCCTTGACACTGAATGTTTATGCGAACTACATTAAGTTGTTACATATGAATTGTTGACTAACTTGGTTTACTTTGGACAGGAAAGGACGGACGGTAAGTATGGGTAAGTCGTACATGAATTTCCATGCAACACATTGAAATTGGTAACACGAGATAGGTCATAAGGCAAGATTAGAAAGACAATGAATGATAGACGATGCACAAAAGTAAATAGAACGTGTTTGGTAATGATAGCATTGTGGGCGAGCTAGCCTCCCCACCAGTGCATAACAATGTATTGATAACTCCACTGTTTGCTTGTAGGGTGCAGGAGACATCGTCGAGTGCGGAGCTTTCCTCGAACGTGCTATGGCGCGGAGCTAACTCTGGAGCCTTGGAGCGTTGCAAGGAGCTGGAGCACCATATACAGGACATAATGTATCGGAACATCACCATGAATTATTCCATCTTGTAAGCCACTTGGCACGCCTTTTATGTTTCAGAGAGAGGGAGAGAGCTTGAGAGACTTGTAAACTCGGCCTAGCGCCGCTTGTAAACTTCTTGAATATCAATAAAGAGTTTGAATTTGCTTCAACTTGTCCGCTGCAAATGGGAACACTCTGTGCGACACTGTGGCCTAACTCAAATTGGCCATTTCTGGAGATTAGGCTTGTGCGGGCGCAACCTAGGCCCGTGCGGCATCACGCTTTGGTGAGGACGTTCACTCCTACGGGAGCGGAGCGGAGCGTGACATGCCTTCCGACGCCACTACCACAACCCGAGGGGAGGGTCCATCCCAGCCTTCATCGACAAGCAAACAGAGGCAAAAGAAGGCTCGTTTCGACAAGCCTCTAAGAAAAGAAACTACTTCGGGGGTGACCAGACCCCACAACTTCGACATATTGGCACAACTTGCCAATAATCCACCCAGCTATCACTGTTTGAGCTTCTTTTATTATCCAAAGATACTCGGAAAGCTCTATGTAAAGCGCTGAAGGATGCTGAGTCCTTCATCAGTTAGGTCCAATAGCCAGAAGAGGACCCAGCCGTAAAACCCCTAATTTTATATTATATTTTGTTATATATAATTTACATTATTTTTAAGTTATTTAAATAAAATTTAGTTTTACTGGAAATTTTGGTAGCAAGCTTAATGCTACAATATATATGTATACATAGATAATGTTTACAAGTACATGAACTAAAATACTCAGAAAAATATTCTATTACTTTTGAAAAATTTAGGAACTATATTCAAATTTTATAGTATTACTTTATAAATTTTAAATAGCTCATTATTTAATTTATAAAACTGCTAAAATGTTTCAAGCAAATGGCTACATTCTAATTAGCTATATGTGTAATGTACATATTATCTACTAAAAGGTTGTGAAAATACTTCTATGAATTTTGTAGATTTTTTTGAGTTTATTTGGATTTTTGTATAATAATTTAGATATAACTAGTTATATGTATATATATAAAATAAAAAAAGAAAAAAAAGAAAAACAAAACAAACAAAAAATTCAATTTCTACTGTTCCCTTGTGGGAACAGTAGAAATCCACATCCCAGTCAAGTTGGATGGGCCAACAAGCGACCTTCCCCATGCTCGGTTTAACTGAGCATCTCCATATAAGAATGAGAGAGAGAGAGAAAGAGAGAGATAGAGAGAGAGAGAGATATGAGAGAATCACATCAAAACCCAAACCCGCGCTCAACCTTCGATCCCGTGTGACCCCTAACACCCTGGGGCCGCAGAGTGCGCCGGTGCATCATCGACGGCCAGCTAGGTCGCACGCGTGCGCGGACACCCGCGGACAGCAACAAGAGCAGCAACAGCGGCATCAACCCCCACTTCGTGGCTACGATACCTCCTCCACGGTTCGTCGTTTTACGAACCGTTTTCACAGGTGCGTAGACAACCTAACCGAGTTTGATTTCATTCAATTAGTTTATTTTAATTCGCGATGTACGCTACGAAAAACGAGTTCCAAAATAAAAAAACTCGATTTCTGGAAGTTAGAAAGTATCCCAACTATCCATGTTTTGTGGTCGATTTGTGACCATGATATTGTGAATTTTGGAAATCTACCTGTACAGACTTATAGACAACCTATAATGATCAAAACCCTATTTTTAGTTTTATTTCTAGATTCCTGCAATCTGTTTAAAATTCGTTTAAAGTTGGCAAAAAAATCTGTTTTCAAAACATAGAAGAACCCCGATACGTAGTCCGTCCCGACAATCTGGGCAACATGATCGTGAACCGAAAGCATCGAAAGGTGCGTATCGACTTCTCGAACGTGTGGGCTTTGATGGAATTCAAATAGGTTGTGTGCGCGCGGTGAATTTGATGTGTATCCGTCAAAATTTATCGTATCAGCCTTTTTGCAAACTCTCCAATTATTTTGTGCATGTTCGTCAATTCGAGACGAATCATGCCCCAGCAAGACCGAATCATTTTTCTGGTCCTGTGTGCCAAGTTTGGTTTGATCTGAGAAGGTCGACCGGAATGCTATTTTGGCGGGCCCACGACTCGATCTAACGGGCGAAATTGTGCACGACCTGTCGGAATCCAACTTTGGACATACGGTTGGGTTCATTTCCTCAAACTGGACTTGTAGACATATAGTTTAATGACTTTAGAGACCATAGATACTGGCACATATTTTGATACAAAACGGGTCCAACGACGGGCATCATTTTGACCCAAAATTATGATTTTGTCCCTGTTTTAGAATTAGACTTTTGGACAGGCATTTCCTAGATATATCTTTTACACCAAAAATGTTCTTGATGTTTGTTTCAGCATCCGGAGCCGTTCGTGGATTTTGAGATTTCTTACTGACGTGATTGATTGCTTGGAGTTGCTATTTCCGTGCCACCAGGCAAGATACCTTGCCACCTTACTGTGTGATTTGTTTATTCTTATTTTCAGTTATTTACATTCAGCATTACTTACCTATTGTTAGTTTTATATTACTGTGCGTCCAAGTCACACTTGGGTACAACCGATTATATCGGTCATTTTATTATTTTATTCTATTTTCTAGCATTGACTTAGCTTAGTGACCACCAATTGATGATAAGGTATTGGTATATCTCATACGTCCTTGATACATGATCATCACGAGTTGTGATTCACATATAGGATACGTACTCGCATAGTCGGCTGGCCATCGATACGTATGAGACGTGCAACGGTTAGAAGTAACTGCCAATAGAATTGCATGCTAGTGGACTTGGCAGTTACTAGAGGTTCGTATGGGACATGGATGTGACCCTACTAGGCATTGGGCGGGGAGGACAGTTCCTTAACGTATTGGCCACGTATGCACTTTCCTATTCCTGATCCTGCTGGCCTCTGACATTCGATGAATGTTATGCTTTGAGGTCCCTGGCATCTTAGTGGGACCATACCGAGTTTTCTGTAGCCAGAGTGCCCATGCGTTGAAAGTTTGTTCTTAACTACATTATCACTGTAGAACTGGTAGGCACCCTATTGTATGCATCCCTTTATTTATTAATTATATATCACAGTTTATATGGCATGTTCTTTATGTATCTTGTTACGTCCCTCTGTGGACCTGGTGATCTCTTCAGGTGTGTGCTTTGTGACTTTTTACAAGTGTTCTAGCCAAGATTGTGGTCTTCCCTTTCCATCGAGGAGGCTTGCTCTTAGACCGTCCCTTGCTATTTTAATCTATCCTTTCCTTGTATTAATCTTCTCTTTTAAATAGTTGGAAGTGGATCTGTCTCCGCCCAACCTTTGTACAAATGATAAATTCAGAGTTAGTTTTGATTATCCATTAAATTTTTTTATTGTGGATGAGATTAGTATCATGGTTTATTATATTTTACAGCTTATGTATACATACGAAAGTTTCATATATTGGAGTATACTTTGTATGTATACATCTGGCATATTTATGTACTTAGTCCTAAGTATTTTGGGATAGGGGCATTACACTAGCCATATGTCTGCACTGCCATAGTATGAGAGAAATCTGTTGACCCAAACTAGATCACAGTCAACCTAATTTAGAGAATTAACAAAATGATATCTAATATGATCCAATACGACACATCAAGCTCAAAACAGAACATTATCTACAACGTATCAAGTTCAAGACAGACGTCATCGACAAGATGTTACATTGCAAATATACTTGTACTAAGTCTATATTTTTTTAATTTATTGAGTCTAGGAACATGTACGTTGAGTCGCATTGAGTCATCTCAATCCTTAGACTTATCCAAACTCCACCAAGCAAAACAAACAATCCTTGAACCAAACCAAATCAATCTAGCCCATATAAACTTTCTGGCCCAAGGTAGACAGAATTCGGGCCGAACTCTGCCCTAGGCAGAACTCGGGCTGAACTTTGCCCCCTTTATTTCAGGAACCTAATTTTTAGGAACACCATGCTACAAGCTGTCCAACGTTCAAATTTTTGAATATTTGGGACAAAATTATGGCCGAACTCTACCTCCCTGACTAGTATAAACAGGGCTTGAATTCCCACATTTCAAATCATCTCTCACTCTTAATCTTCTAAGCCTTATACATTCTAAGTCTTACTCTTTCAATCTACAAGCCATAAAACTTCCTAAGTCCCAAGGTGCTCAAGTGCGATTCAGCTAGAAGTTCTGTATAAGAGTTTAATAGAAGTCACTTGGACAATTCCAAGTTTTGCCGTTGCGAAGTTGTAAGAAGTTGGCGTGCTCTTCTGAGTAAAGGCACGTATGTGTATCCTATTTCACAAATAGTGAATTTCAATCCCGAGCGAGAGTTCTTAGGCCTGGACTAGTCCTCCACGAGGGAAACCATGTTAAATCACTGTGTTTGCGTATGCTCTTCTGATCTCTCTTAATTTCCGTATTACTACTCTGATTAAATATTTCTATTGATAGTTGCTTCTGGACTGGCATAAAGTTGATTTTTAATTGGTTATTTTTGACACAAACTCTATTCACCCCCTTAGAGTTTCCTACACGTTACTTCAATTAGTATCAGCGCTCTGTTCTCTTGATAAAGGATTAACATCCTGGAGCTGATCCATGGCAACCACACAACCTATCTTTATCAGCTATGGTAAAGGACAGTCCACTAATAGGCCACCCCTATTTGATGGAACCAACTACACGTATTGGAAGACCAGAATGAGTTTTTACCTAAAGTCTCTAGACTTTGATTTATGTACCATAGTCACAGATGGTTATAAGAAGCCTGTTAGAATTATTGTTGAGGGAAATCTCATAGATAAACCCGACGACAAATATACTGACCAAAAAAAGAAACAGGCTAGTCTAGATGCTAGGGCTATTAATGCTCTCTTCTGTGCTATAGACAGGACTGAACTCAACAGGTTCTCTACATGCTCCACCTCACATGAAGTATGGAAGCTTCTAGAGGTGACCCATGATGGAAGCACACAGGTTAAAAAAAATAAAAAATCAAACGTCTAACACAAGAGTACGAGGCGTTCAAGATGAAGCCCAATAAGACGATTAAACAAATTATTACTAGATTCCTCGACATCGTCAACCCTCTATCTTTCCTCGGTAAGAACTACTCCAATCATGAGAAGATACGCAAGGTGCTAAGAGGACTAACGAAGAACTAGAACCCCAAAGCCATGGCAATCATCGAAGGCAATGATCTCACCACCATGTCTCTGGAAACTCTGGTGGGCAAACTGATGACGCATGGGCTCGATCTCAAAGACTTTGAAGAAACGGCTCCAAAGGAAAAAGAAATCACGCTTAGAGCTCATCGCCGAAAGGCTACTCCAGAAGAAACAGACGATGATGACTCCGAGGCTGATGATCAAGCGCTCATGGTTCGCAACTTCAAGAAGTTTCTATGTTTCAACTAAAGGAAGAACGAAAAACACAAAGAGGATGATGAAGAGCCTATCTGTTTCGGCAGTAAGAAGACGAGGCATATCAAGAAAGACCGTCCTAAAGCAATGAAATGAAGCCGATATGAAAGATCGTACAAAAGGCCAACCTCTCGAAAGTATGCCAACACAAGCATCTCGTACGAGAGCGAAGTCAGTGACTCAGAAGAAGAAGAGGACTCTCCCTAAGATACTGCAAAACGTCTGTCTAATGGCAACGTCCGAAAAGGTAACAAATGATCCACCTGATGACTTTACTTTTGATGAACTTGGAGATGCCTTTAGTGGCTTACTTGAAGATCATAAGAAGTTACTTATCAAGTATAAACATGCAAAGGATAAGATCATGACTCATGAAGTTGAGATTCATAGACTTTCATGCTTGCTTGATAATGTTAGAGACACACCACCCACGGAGAACACTGAAAAGGTATCCAAGCTTAAATTAAGCTTATATGATGTCGAATCTCATATTGAGAAACAAACACATGACATCATAGCACTCAATAAAGAACTCTGAGACGAGAAAAAGAAGTATAATATTGCTGCTGTAAGAATTGATGCCTTGACTGCCAAGTATGATGATATGTACAATGCCTCTAAACGATTAGAGATCAGATTGAGGAAATAAGTTGTACAGCCCCAAACTCAATCTCATAGTCACAACACGTACACAAGACAAAAGATTGCTCAACACAAGAATACACATCACAAGAAAAATATATATACTCATGCTGCACACAATCATGCCTCTATGTACACATACTCACATGCAACACAACCACTGCCCACACATATACATGGCACACACAGACATGCTTTTATGAACACACGTTCTTATGCAGCATGACAAACACATAGACATCATTATTATCCTACACCTAACACCAATATACATGCTACATGTCACTACTATGGTAAATATGGACACACTTCACCACAGTATAAAATTAGAAGACTAGTTGATTTAAAACTATATGCATGGGTACCAAAGACTAACCTTTCAGGACCGTCAAAGATTTGGGTACCAAAGGTCACATCTACTCATGGTGTAGGTAGACCTTCCTTTATCCTCTAGAAGTAAGTGGATTCTCGATAGTGGATGCTCGCGACACATGACTGGAAATACAAATCTTTTCGCAACACTATCGATGAAGAGGGAAGGATATGTATCCTTCGGCAATAATCTGAAATGTTATATCATAGGTAACGACACTATTGGTACTCCTTCTTCTTCCGTCATTAAAGATGTCTGTTTAGTAACAGAGTTAAAGCATAACTTGCGTAGCATTAGTCAACTTGCTGATCATGGATATGGTATTAAATTTGGGAAAACTAAATGCTCGATATATGATATATCATCTGGAGACATCGCTTTTGAAGGGATAAGGGAAGACAATATATACATATTATATCGGTCTAGAGATACTAACAATGCAGGAAGATGCCTCCATGCATACAAAGATGAAAGACTACTATGACATATGCATATTGGATATGCAAACATGGATACCATATCAAGACTTTAAACCAAGAAGCTAGTGAGAAGACTACCTGACATTACATCCAAAAAGGATACGGTATGTGCCGAATGTGAGAAAAATAAAGCGACCAAATCCTCTTTTAAAAGCATCAACTCTGTAAGTACTACTAGACCTTTGTAACTGCTTTATATCGATTTATTTGGTCCTAGTAAAGTAGCCAGTCTTTGTGGAAAACTCTACGCTTTTGTAATTGTCACCCCCATTTCCTGTATTACGTATTTATGCTCGTATTTGATTTTGGCGCATATTTTAATTTTCTCGACTTGCGGATTTTGGTTTCTCGTAAATGGGTTTTGGACCATGGCTTGGTTTTATTTTGTGGACTTGGTTTGGTTTGGTTTGGCTCTTCATGAGTGGAACACTTTAACCTACACTCCTTCCTCAACACACCACAACCACCCTCATTATATCTCCACCAAACTTTCTCTCTCCTCTTTACTCTCCATTAATTTTCTTCTTCTTCCTTCTTCCACAACTCCCCAACCCATTAGGCAAGTGCACCTTGCCAACAAATAAGCACCCAATTTTATTTGTCCATTTGATAGATTAGGACATGTAGATCAACATTAGAACTTAAAATTTTGTGATTTGGAGTCTCCATTATTCTAGATCTAAGTTTTGATTATTTTCGGAATTCCTTGGTTTTGATCTATTAAACTTTAATTTTGTATATTTTGATGCTTCCATGTGGAAGAGAATTCGATTTTACTCAAGTTAGAACTTTGAAAATCTAGATTTAGTTTTGATTTGATCAAGTTATGAGGAATTGAAGTTTTGGAGTTCTTGGAGTTCTTCTCGGGTTGGAGAAGCAGCCCTCTCGGCCTGCGCTCTTTAGCGCAAGACCGATTGTGCAGCTCACCCTTTGGTGAACTGCGCACCTTCCTTCTCGGCCAGTGCCTTCATTGCGCATAGCCGATTGCGCCCGGCCTCTTGGACTGGACCGCGCATCTCCCTTGGCGCACCAACCCCTGCGCAGTTGGCCCCTGCGCGACCTGACTCATGCGCAATCCACCCTGCGCAAGCCAGCCATGCGCAATCCACCTATGCGCAATCCATCTCTGCGCAACCAACTCCTGCGCAGTTCGCTCCTGCGCAGTCTACCTTCTGCGCAATCCATCCATGCGCCATCTGCCCCTGCGTACTTGGCACCCTGCACAACTGACACCCTACACAATCCAACCCCTGATCCCTTGCGCAAACCATTGGCTCTTGGAGTTTTGGTTTTATTTCTTTAAGCTTGGCTCTTCTATAGTCCTATATATATATTGGTATTTTATTAGGTATTTTACGTCCATTTTATATCCTTACGCCTTTTGTCATGAACTTGATTTTACTTAATATACTTGGAATGACTATTGTACATGGCCTGGTATGACAAGAAACTAGCATAACATGACAGTGACCCGTAGTGGTGCACTCCTGACATGACCAACTTGACTTGATAGTGGCCCGTGGCGGCGCACTCCAGACTTGACTTGTAACTTGTAACTTGACTCGTATAATCAACTTGACACCGTGGGTGTTCCTGCTTGCTTGCTTGTACAATCCACTCGTCTTGTCGTGCATCATGTCTAGGACGTGACTTCCTAGGTACCACGGCCAGGGACTCGCGCTAAATTGGATTAGGCTAATTATTAGATCAAACTAGAACATGGAGAATTTCCAGTCACAGGCAATCTCGTTATCTGGGCGCTTTAATGGACTTGTAGCTTGCCGACGAGTAGAGCACATTTCCAGCACACTGTCATGTGTTGCACCCTCTAAGTCACCTAAGGGTACATTTGTCTCCCGGGCAATGTACCCACCTATAACTCTCAACCCGCGGAAGGATAACTGGATAGTCTGCAGGGCTTGGGACTGGAATTCTCACTTGCATCTTGTTAGTAATTAGGCTTGTGATAACCCTAGTTAGTTAAAGTAGTAAGCCGTAGTACTTGTTTGGCCGATTATGAATGGATGGTGTCCAGCCTTGTCTAAGTCTTGTCTAGCTCCCGTACCTGCTATCTCCTGAGCATGTTTGTTTTACTTATCTTAATGATAAATGAGTAGAGACAGTGAGCTATTCAGGCGAAGGGTTACAACCCCGGTCCTTGTCTGGTTTAAGGATTGTAACCTGGCTTCCGGAATGGTTCCACGTCCCTAGTCGTTTATCGCCCTGTGTACCTTACTACTTGTACTTTCCTTTTATTCCTTATGTTCTGATATGCTGGCTTTTGTTCTTATTTGTGGCCTCCTTTGTGGCACTTGCTCTTTCTGGGGTTTGACCCAGCTGGTTTTGTGTGGCCAGATTTCGGAGCAGCTCCCGAGGATCTACCGAGCTTCCAGCCCAATGGTGACAACTAGACGGAACCCGGGCCAAGAGTGGGTTTTCCTTTTTGTTTCACCCACTTATATGTAAATTTATTCTTTTGAGGCGTTTAGCCGACGAGCACCTGTTAGCTCGATGCACATTTACTTACTGTCTGCCTACGGGCTGTAAACATGATTAACAAATCCTAGGGTTGATCATGTATGACTGAACTCTTGCTAGTCCTATCATTTTGTACGACTAGCTTCATGATCATCCAATATGTAATATTTGGGACGCCTTATATATATATATATTTGATGCTCTAATATCTTGTAACTCTGTTAATTGCTTGAGATTGAGACAATAGGCTTGACCTTAAGAGACTGCTGGCTTGTAGTAAACCCTCATATCTAGACAGCCGTGACCGTATAGTTGAGATGTATTCTATTTCAATATACGTAGCTGGCTATGTCTGCCCCCGCTCTCCAGTATTCTGGTTCTGGGGTGTGACAGTAATTATTGATGATTTTCTCAATTTACTTGGGTTTTCTTTCTTACAAAAAATGATAATATTTCTGTTTTCGAAGTTTTTGCTAAAAAGGTTTAAAACGAAAAAGGCTTCATGGTTACTCGAATCCGAAGTGATCGTGACGGCGAATTCGAAAACTTCGATTTTAAAAAGTTTTGTGACTCAAATTATTTTAATCATAAATTTTTGTGTCCTAGAACTCCCCAACAAAATGGTGTTGTAGAGCGGAAGAATAGAACTCTTGGTGATATGGCTAGAGTCATGCTGAATCAATTTTCACTTTCAAAATATTTTTGGGCAAAAACTGTAAGTACAACATGCCAGGTCTTGAATAGGATTTTGATTCAACCTAATTCGAAGAAAAACTCCCTATGAACTTTGGTTTGGTAGAACACCAACTATTTTCTATTTTTGAATGTTCGATTGTCGCTGCTTTATCCTGAATACCAAAGACAACTTAGGCAAGTTTGATGCCAAAGTTGACGAAGGTATTTTTTTCGGTTATGCGGCCAAGAGTAAAGGATACAGAGTGTTCAACAAGCGCTCTATGATTGTTGAAGAATCTGCTAATGTAACCTTTGATGAGAATAATAGTACAGCTGCTATTTCCGATGACGACGATGGCATACACATCAAATCATCAACTTCTACACCTGTGGATACAACACCTGGAACTAGTTCTCTGGAAGGCTTACCAAAGAAGTTACATTTCACACCATTATATCCGAAAAACTTGGTGTAGAAGCATAGAAAATATTACTTTTAGTCCCACTTCGGAAAGGATAAGAATAAAGGGCTCACTCCATTTTATATATAGAGCCCCCTTCCCTCCTTTAAAAAAGGCACTAACTTCCCTTCCCTCCTTCTAACTTGGACTCTTCCTACTACATACCTTCGGGTGCTAAGTCGAAGAAGTCTAGGGCAGTGTGGGCCCAACAAGCCCAGTCAACTGTCCAAGCTGCTGACCGTCAGCGGGCACCGTTAACTATTATACGGGCTCCTGATAAAAAGTTGTACAGAACCACCCGCGTCCAGTCCCCTAGGGCTAACGGACAGGATGGGTCTCAAAAGTCTCCCTACAACGATCGAGCACAGTGCTTTACTAGCCTCAGATCAGGAAGCAAATATGATGGTCCCAAAAGTATTCCTACAACGATCGAGCGCAGTGCTTTACTAGCCTCAGATCAGGGAGCAAATATGATGGTCCCAAAAGTCTTCCTACAACGATCGAGCATAGTGTTTTACTAGCCTCAGACCAGGAAGCAAATATGATGGTCCCAAAAGTCTTCCTACAACGATCGAGAGCAGTGCTTTACTAGCCTCAGATCAGGAAGCAAATATGATGGTCCCAAAAGTCTTCCTACAATAATCGAGCATAGTGCTTTACTAGCCTCAGATCAGGGAGCAAATATGATGGTCCCAAAAGTCTTCCTATAACGATCGAGAGCAGTGCTTTACTAGCCTCAGATCAGGGAGCAAATAAGATGGTCCCAAAAGTCTTTCAACTATGATCGAGAGCAAGTGCTTTTACTAGCCTCAGATTAGGGAGCAAATATGATACCTACGCACCCGAGCGGTCGGGATACCCGGGCCCACAAAACGGATACGAAGGTAGATCAATCTTCTAGCAACTTACGAGAGGTGATTTCTCATAAACATAAGAAGAGAGAAGCAACCATGGCATACGATGAGCCCTTTCCAGGACATCACTGCAGACCAAGCCATCATCAACTGCCGCGGCCAGAAGACAGTGGCTCCACTATCAAGACAGTCTGTGTTCCAGTGACTGCGACCTACTGTGCCTTTCCAACATCATCTTGGAAGCATGATGCCAATTGAAGACGTTTTAACGGCCTGCTCTCAACTAGATGCATTACTCAGATGTCTCAGTTAGGCGCATCATCTCAGTCAAGCGCATCACAATATTCTGAAGGAGTCCACCGTCAAATCTTCTTCGAATAAGAAGATCCATGATCTGCAGTGCCAACACTCGCCAAGAAGGAGGGTCGGTCAAATTCATTTTTTTCGAGAAGTCAAAAGAGAGACAAACAAAACTCTCTCAAATAGTGACATTCGGTACAACAGCTTCTCCTAGGGCCCCCAAACCCGTCCAGCCAGAAGATATCCTTCATGCGGCTTAGTCATAAAATATTCCTCATGCGGCTCGATCATGAGATGGCTTCATACGGCTCGGTCAGAAGGCATTCCTCATGCGGCTCGGTCATGAGACATTCCTCATGCGGCTCGGTCATGAGACGTCCTTCATGAGGCTCGGTCATGAGACATTCCTCATGCGGCTCGGTCATGAGACGTCCTTCATGCGGCTCGGTCATGAGATATTCCTTTATATGGCTCGGTCATGAGACATTCCTTCATACGGCTCGATCATGAGATATTCCTTCATGCGGCTCGGTCATGAGACATTCCTTCATGCGGCTCGGTCATGAGACGTCCTTCATGCGGCTCGATCATGAGATATTCTTTCATGCGGCTCAGCCATGAGACATTTCTCATACGGCTCGGTCATGAGACATTCCTTCATGCGGCTTGGTCATGAGACATCCTTCATGCGGCTCATGCGGCTCGATCATGAGACATTCTTTTATGCTGCTCAGCCATGAGACATTCCTCATACGGCTCGGCTAGAAGACATCCTTCATGAGGCTCACCATAGAAGATTAGTTGATGCACGTGACAAGTTGACCAAGTCTCAACTGCTCAGATTTGCTACAACGATAAATCACAACAAATCCTAACAAATCTCCAGCTATCAGTCACAGATCGAGTCTCGAGGCATGATTAAGGCCATGTGGCCTGGGGATTTGCCACGTGGCTATCTATGCGGATCAAAATATCTTTCATCCCAAAATTACTATAAATAGCAGCACACCAAACCCATACAAATGGTTGGCAATCAGGGGCTAACAACCTTCGAAAAGCAATTTTTTCAGGAGCTAAGGACTGCGTCAGATAGTCCAAGGAGTAAGACAGAGTTGATAACACTTTTTCGAGCCTCTACCGTCACCTCCCATAATCAAAACTAAATAATTATACTTAGATTGTTTCCTAGGATTTTTTTCTAGACTTTTCTTTGTACAAGCGAGTTTACAATCAATTTCAGGGTTCCTGTAATACCTGTCTTTGATTTTTTTTATGGAAAACACGATGACGACTCTGCTGGAAACGTCCTTGTCTTCTGATGCGAAGTTGGTGATACAATCTGACGCGTCCAAGCTCGGCTTTACACAGCAGATGCTTGTGGTTCGTTTTGACCAACAAGCCTTCGAAGAATTGCTCTTTGAAGGGAGCACCAGCCCGTCACAAAAGCGAGCCAACCCAAAGAGGACTCGCAGGACGTCAGCGTACAAAACTGTTGCCTCCGACCAAGTTCTCGAAGAAGCTCCTTCTGTAGCCCAAGACGGTGACCAGGGCTCTCCGTGGCTTTACTTCCGACCGTAGAGGACCCCACTGTCCTTAAATACAGCAGAGAAAAATACTACTATACTGAGTTTTTGGGGGCATAAGGGAAATCCATACGGACAAAAAAGAAGTCGCATAAGAGAGATGGGTAGTCTGTCCATGCGGCAGCCAAATCTGGCCGCAGACAGACAACTCATACGGCAGCCAACTCTGGACGCAGACAGATAACTCATGCGACAGCCAAGTCTGGCCACAAGAAGATGGCCTATGTGGTAGCCAGCTCTGCCGCAGGAAGATAGCCCATACGGCAGCCAATCCGGGCCTTAGACAGGATGTCTCATGCAGCCCTGTCAGAAGCTCTATGTTCAACCGTCTCTCATGTGGGCCCGACTCCATGTGGCCCATTGAGAATATGGGATGTATCAATCTGGACTATTTTTACTATGAGTCTTCAGGACCCACTAACTGTTACTGACTATTAGCGGGCCCCACTAACTGTTACACGAGCTCCTGATGAAAAGTTGTACAGAACCACCTGCGTCCAATCTTCCAGGGCTAACAGACAGGATGGATCTTTAAAGTCTCCCTCCAACGATCCAGAGCAAGTGCTTTTACTAGCCACGAATCAGGGAGCAAACATGATACCTAAGTACCCGTGCGCTCGGGATAACCGAGTCCACAAGTTTGGTGCAAAGGTAGATGATCTTGCTACCGACTTGCATGAGGTGATTACTTACAAACGCAAGGTGTCAGCATTGGCATGCAATGAGTCCGTCTCGGGACGTCGTTGCACCCGAGTCATCATCAACTACTGCTGCGACAAATCAGCAGCACCTGAAGGTCGGCAGTCTGTTTTCCAACGACTTCAACAGCCGGCACCTGTCCGACAACAACTCAAGAAACAAGTGCAAAATTTTGGGGGACGGGGAGTTTCCTTTCGCCTCCTGTAATTCAACTCAAAAGGTTCCTCCTGGCAAGGGAGGAAAAAAGATAGGCTCTTCCAGTCTGGCAATCTCGGCCAGTATTGCAAGGAGACCTTCATCTGGAGGGTTCCCACCGACAACCACAGGGGGTGTCTATTCAGGTACTCGATCCAAAAAGAAGCTTCCAGCACCCGGGGGTGCACCTTCGACCTCCTTGAGCGTAGACGAAGCTGGGGGTAGCAGTCCCCTCCATAGATGCGACACCCCGGTGTTCTAAGAGCACATACAGGGGATAGAGGTCCCCCAGAACTGCGCAACAGACTTGGACTTCCCTGAGGGTCACCACCCTCACCAAGATGATGCGGCTTCCAGCATAGAGGTTAGCACCCCTTTCGAGTTCGAGGAAGATGACAATCCGATATTTCACGACGATTTCTCTATACAATGGTATGGCACAAAAAATACCTCTGCTACGATCCTTTCCACATCTACCCACATGAGGACAGTCTTTATGGCTGACGATGATCATTAAGCGCCTTTTGATCGACAACATCTAGAAGTAATTGAAGCTATGCTCCTGTCCTTGGTCAAGTCCATGGAAGAAATCAAAGCTGCCTTGCCAACTCAACCAGCGAGGACGCCCGGACAAACAAACTTGGGACCCACAGTCAATGCGCACTCCAATACGACCGCTCCTTCTTTGGGTGATGATCCTTTAGGAGCATCCATTCCTTCAGCTGTGGATGAAGCCAAGGAGGCGAGAAGGGAAGTCCAGTAGCTTCGAGCAAAGTTCAATGCCCGAGACTCCTCTTGGGACCTCAGAATACGGCAATCATATCCCATTACATGGAGAGATGTGCCTTTTCCACCATGGTACAAGTCATTTTATATCGATTCATATGACGAGAAGACCTCTGTTAGTCGGTATATGACTTACTTTGAAGTCACAACCGACCACTTGTCGCATAGTGATGCCATCCTCATGCGATAATTCATCGGAGCATTTGAGGGGATCGTGTTCGACTGGTACCACAACCTTCCCAACAACTACATCCATTCTTTTGACGGCTTCAATAACATGTTCCTGGAAAGATTCTACGAAGTGGGGCATGATCTAACGATATCATCTCTCATGGATGTCGTTCAGGAAGAGAGGGAGCTAACAAGGAACTATATCGAGCAGTTTTGCCAAACCAAAATGAGATTTCCCTAAGGCAGTCCCGAGAGCTCCTTGATTGAAATCTGCCAGAAGAAGTTGCTCCCTGCAATTAGCCTCTCGATGGGTAACGATCATTTCAGGGATTGGACGACCTTCATCATAAGTGCTACCAATGTAGAGGCAAAATTGAATAAGCCTCGCCAATTGGGATTACACATCCCAGACGGAGAGGATAAGGGCAGACGTCCTGGCTCCACTTCCAGCAACAATAACAGTGGCGCCACCTCCAACCGAGATAATAAGGGCAAACAGGCTATGGTCGCTGATGCGACCCAAAAGCCCGAACAAAAACAAACGGAAGGTCAGTGGCCCAAGGTGAATTACTCATTTGAAGATAGTCATGTCAAACCTATCTTCGATATGCTCTTACAAGGGGGTAGGATCCAGCTCCCTCCACCAAGGTACGAACCCCGAGCGGTAGAAATGGAGGACCCAAAATATTGTCACTTCCACCTCTATGTCCATCATTCCACTCATGACTGCTTCTAATTAAAGCGGTACATTCAGAGTCGTATCGACTCCAAAGCTCTGTCGATAGACTTTGAAGAGGTTACCGTGGCGGCGAACATGGTGTCAATTCAGTTCGGCGACTTTCCTCCAACAAGCACTCCAGACGGGGTTATACCTGTCCCTCGAACAACGATGGAGGTTACTAATCTTCCACCCGTCCGGAGCTAGACATCTGGATTAGTACCTCTTACCATATCGCGAGGAGAGATCATGTGGGTGCATCCAGACTTAGTGCCGGAAGTGACCCGGGAGGTGTCATCTCCTACCAATAAGAAAGAGGGCAGGAAGTCTAGATCCTGCCATACAATTTCAGCCGAGGCTGAGGAAGCTGCATCCATTGTTACCCTGTCTGGAGCATAATTCCATCCCTCACGGGATAGTTCAGTCGAAGATCCTCAGCTGGCAACGTTGCCTCCCTTTGATGTTCCAAGGCCATCTCAGCCTCCACTGACGGATAAGTCCAAGCCAAAGGAAACCCGCTTCGACTGGCCACTCTGTAACGACGCACCTTAGGGGCTGGAGAGACCTTACACTTTGATATATTAGCACAATTGGCTAATATGTCGACAAACTTGTCATTACACGAGCTCCTAAGGCGCTCCAAGGATCTTCGTGTCGCATTGAGCGAAGCACTCCAAAATACTGATGCCTACTTAGCCCAGGTCAAGCCTCCCGGGGAAGACTTGTCAGCAGATCTACAGGGCAGCGATGGTACAGAAGCAATACCTAACATCATATTTACTCCACAGGACATGTTGATCAATACAACATGCATGATCGCCCCTTGTACTACACTGGATACATAGGCGACTCAAGGTGGATCGAATGCACATCGATCCTGGCTCGTCGATAAGCATCATCCCGAAAAGCCTGCTTCAACTTCTGGGCATCCCTATGCACCGGCTAGCGGCAACCAATACTGCCATTAGCGGTTTCAACTCGGGAAAGAGCTATCCCCTAGGGAAGATCCGCCTGAAATGTCAGATTGGTGAATTAAAAACAGAAGTTACCTGCTATGTTATAGATGCAAACACATCCTACAACATCCTTCTGGGGCGTCCATGGATACATGACTACATGATCGTGCAATCTGCACTTCACCAGTGCTTCAAGTATGTCAGTAAGCATGGCTTCGTGAAGACTGAATTTGCTGGCATCGATCCCTTCAAAGGGGTCGAATCTTATTACTCTTCGGAGGCTTGTCTATATGACGAGTCCAAGAAACACATAACTGATGAACTGGAGGCTATCACAGGGCCAGAAGAATGATAATTCATCTCCAGGCCCATAAACCGGGCAAAGACGTACCCCTTATCAAAGTTGTACACAAAGAGGTGCTCGGTTCTCCTGCCTCACCTCCCCAGTAGGAACCGATGGTCATCCGGCTCCCAAGATCCAACCAGGAGCCAAAACCTGTCATAGGGCCGATGGTGATCCGATTGCCGAAACAATCAAAGGCAACAGTAAGATACAGGGCCCTCTATGACACCGATGGTGATCCGATTGCCAAAATCCACTCAAAGGTAATCGGAAGACACAATTCCCTTGCCGAGCTAATTGTCATCCGTCTTCCCGAGATGAGCCGACAACCAAGTATTGATTCAGCATCCTCAGGTAAGCCGATACCATAAGTTGAACCCTTAGTGATCAACTTGCCCAAGACAACGTCCCAACCTCCAATCATGCAGGAGGTAGCAGAAGAAGATGCAGAACTCACAAAGTATCTGGTTGTAAAGGTAGATAGTCCCTCTCCTGATGGTGTAACAGCCGTCCATACCGCAAACCGACTTGCTCCCAATAAAGATGCCTACTTTCTAGTCCCATGCAGAAGAGAAGGGGATTACACGATCATCTTTGGCCGAAAAGAAGGTTCTCAACCCTTCATGCCTCAAGAGTTTGATCTCGAACCCGATACTGGAAGACTACCGCTCTACCTGTATAGTCCTCGGGCCAAATATTTCATACGAAAGTAGGGTACGACATAGATGCTACCCCAGGTCTGAATTACGGCAACTGTCGACGTTTGCCTCTGCAGCTGTCAACCTCGTCTGGGAAACTTCGGGATCAATACGACAAGTCCAAATGCGGAATACGAGTGGCATTCTCACTCATCCGAATCACCTACATACGACTCCGTTAACAGCATTGGAGATATATTCAGGTAGACATTATCTATCAACATGGCATCCATTGACATAGAAGAGGAAGATGAGGATCTACTCGAACCTCTGGAATTGGAGCCATGGGTCCAACAACTGGATGCACAATGGGAGAAGCGCTTGTAAGCTCAACAAAGCATTGAGTTCTATCAAGCACGCATCTCTCGAGCCTTCAATAAAAAAGTCAAGCAGAGGACATTCTAAGTAGGCGATCTCGTCTTGGCCGTTCGCAGACCGATGGTCATGACTCACAAAACCGCCGGCAAATTCCAGCCCAAGTGGAAGGGTCCATACATCATCGAGACCGTATTCTCCAACGGTGCGTACCTTCTCACAAAACAAAATGGAGACTTGCTCATGATGCCCGTAAATGACAAGTTTCTCAAGAAATATTATGTCTAAACGACATCTTCCAACTATCTCTCAGATTGTGAGTTATATACCCTCTGGTACTGCTGAACTTACACTCTGACCCCAAGTCTCCCAGATTGTTGAGTTATATACCCTCAGGTACCGTTGAACTTACTCTCTGACTACTCCGAGTGGATTTATATCGCATCTTCTCGGCAACAAGTCATATATGATCACACATTTGAACTTCCATACTAAATCCTTTCCCCCACCGAAGTTTGTCTCAAAATCTATTACTCGCACCACCAGTGGACAAAAAGGGTAGTAGGTCCACAAAATTCCCCAACGGGAAAAACAACCACGTCCATATTACCTCTGAGTTGTTTTCCCGTCCATCACAAACAAACCACCCAATACATAGAACTTCCACGTTGATAGCACCTCTGAGTTGTTCTGTATATCCTTATTTGGCCCACTCCTACTACGTCCTCATTACCTCTGAGTAGGAAGGATCTACTTTAGACCCATATTTACCACGTCCTCATTACCTCTGAGTAAATATGTTGGTTTTCTCTCCACTTATTATCCGTACTCGTACCGCCAGTACACAAAAAGGATAATAGGTCCATAAATGTCCTCTATTGGCCATAAATGCTATATTAGGTCCTCTAGTACATGCATCCCTTTTTCACAATGATATGCTTCTGGAACCCAGTTGTTCCGTGGCATTCATTAGCCGTTACGTAGAACTTCTACGTCCATATTACCTCTGAGTTGTTCTATGTATCCTCATTCGACTTCAATCCTACCATGTCCATATCACCTCTAAGTAGGAAAGCTCTACCATCAACCTCATATTTACCACGTCCATATCACCTCTGAGTAAATATGTTGGTTCCATCTCTCAACATATTATCTGTACCTAAAGCCAAGGTACGCCAAGGATGATAAGTCCACATAAAATCCCCAGCGGAAGTTCCCAAACCTATCACGTCCATGCTACCTCTGATAGGATTGCCACACCTAAATAGCCCGACTTTCTATGCTTCTTATTCAAAGTATTCCAAATTTGCAATTTGAAGACTTTGAAGGGGGTCTTGTAGAAGCATAAAAATATTGCTTTTAGTCCTATATCGGAAAGGAGAAGAAGAAAGGGCTCACTCCATTCTATATATAGAGCCCCCTTTCCTCATTTGAAAAGGGCACCAACTTCCCTTCCCTCCTTCCAACTTGGACTCTTCCTACTACGAACCTTCGGGTGCTAAGTCGAAGAAGTCTAGGGCAGTACGGGCCCAACAAGCCCAATCAACTGTCCAAACTGCTGACCGTCAGCGGGCATTATTAACTGTTATACGGTCTCCTGATAGAATATTGTACAGAACCACCCGCGTTCAATCCCCCAGGGCTAACGGACAGGGTGGATCTCAAAAGTCTCCCTACGACGATCAAGCGCAGTGCTTTACTAGCCTTAGATCAGGGAGCAAATATGATGGTCCCAAAATTCTTCCTACAATGATCAAGCGTAGTGCTTTACTAGCCTCAGATCAGGGAGCAAATATGATGGTCCCAAAAGTTTTCCTACAATGATCGAGCACAGTACTTTACTAGCCTCAAATCAGGGAGCAAATATGATGGTCCCAAAAGTCTTCCTACAACGATCGAGAGCAGTACTTTACTAGCCTCAGATCCGAAAGCAAATATGATGGTCCCAAAAGTCTTTCTACAACGATCGAGCACAGTGCTTTACTAGCCTCAGATCAGGGAGCAAATATGATGGTCCTAAAAGTCTTCCTACAACGATCAAGAGCAATGCTTTACTAGCCTCAGATCAGGGAGCAAATATGATGGTCCCAAAAGTCTTCCTACAACGATCGAGAGCAAGTGTTTTTACTAGCCTCAGATCAGGGAGCAAATATGATACCTATACACCAAGGCGCTCGGGATATCTGGGACCATAAAACGGATAAGAAGGTAGATCAATCTGCTAGCAACTTGCGAGAGGTGATTACTCACAAACGCTAGAATAGAGAAGCAACCTTGGCGTGCGATGAGCCCTTTCCAGGACATCATGTACCCATGCCATCATCAACTATCGGGACCACAAGACAGTGGCTCCACTATCAATGCAGTCTATGTTCCAGTGACTGCGACCTGCTGTGCCTTTCCAACATCATCTCGGGAACATGATGCCAATTGAAGACGTTGTAACGGCCTGCTGTTAACTAAATACATTACTCAGATGTCTCAGTTATGTGCATCATCTCATTCAAGTGCGTCACAATCTTCTGAAGGATTCCACCGTCAAATCTTCTTTGAACAAGGAGGTCCATGATCCGCAGTGCCAACACTCGCCAAGAAGGAGGGTCAGTCAAATTCATTTTTTTAGAAGTTAAGAGGGAGACAAACGAAACTCTCTCAAATCATGACATTCGGTACATCACCATCTCCTAGGGTCCCTATACCCATCCAACCAGAAGATATCCTTCATGCGGCTTAGTCATAAAACATTCCTCATGCACCTCGGTCATGAGATGGCCTCATGTGGCTCGGTCAGAAGGCATTCTTCATACGGCTCGGTCATGAGACATTCCTCATGCAGCTCGGTCATGAGACGTCCTTCATGCGGCTCGGTCATAAGACATTCCTCATGCGGCTCGGTCATGAGACGTCTTTCATGCGGCTCGGTCATGAGACATTCCTTCATGTGGCTCGGTCATGAGACATTCCTTCACGCGACTCGGTCATGAGACATTCCTTTATGCGGCTCGGTCATGAGAGATTCCTTCATGCGGCTTGGTTATGAGACGTCCTTCATACGGCTCGATCAAGAGATATTCTTTCATGCGGCTCAGCCATGAGACATTTCTCATGCGGCTCGGTCATGAGACATTCCTTCATGTGGCTCGTTCATGAGACATCCTTCATGCGGCTCATACGGCTCGATCATGAGACATTTTTTATGCGGCTCAGCTATGAGACATTCCTCATGCAGCTCGGACATGAGACATTCTTTATGTGGCTCACCACAGAAGATTAGTTGATGCACGTGACAAGTTGACCAGGTCTCAACTGCTAAGATTTGCTAGAACGATAAATCACAACAAATCCGAACAAATCCCCAGCTAACAGTCACAGACCGAGTCTTGAGTCATGATTATGGCTATGTGGCCCGAGAATTTGCTACGTGGCCATCTATGCGGCTCAAAATATCCTTCATCCTGAAATTACTATAAATAGCAGGGCACCACACCCATGTAAATGTTTGACAATCAGGGGCTGGCAACCTTCGAAAAGCAATTTCTTCAAGAGCTAAGGACTACGTCAGATAGTCCAAGGATAAGGTAGAGTTGATAATACTTTCCCGAGCCTCTACCGTCACCCCCCAGAATCAAAACTAAATAATTGTACTTAGATTGTTTCCTTGGATTTCTTTCTAGGCTTTTCTTTGTATAAGCGAGTTTGTACTCAATTTCAGTATTCCTGTAATACCTGTCTTTGATTTTTTTTATGGCAAACACTTGGTAATTGGTGAGATATCAAAAAGAGTAAGTACTCGATCATCTGTTAGAGATTTTATTACTAGCACTGCATTTATTTCACAAATAGAACCCAAAAATGTTTCAGAAGCTTTTTCTAATGAATTTTGGACATCTGTATTACAAGAACTCAACTAATTCGAAAGAAATTAGGTTTGGGAACTTGTTCCTAAACCTGTCGATCATTCGATCATTGGTACTAAATGGGTCTTTCATAACAAAGTTAATAAGGATGGTTCAGTCACACGTAACAAAGCACGTCTCGTAGCTCCATGATACAACCAAGAGGAATGTGTCAAATACGATGAGACATATGCTCCTGTTGCACGAGTTGAATCAATTTGCATGCTTTGTGCCTTTGCAAACTTCTAAAATTTCAAACTTTTCCAAATGGATGTCAAAAGTGATTTTTTTAAAGGTTTTATTAAAGAAGAAGTATTTATAAAACAACCAACTGGTTTTGAAAATCATAAATTTCTCGATCATGTTTTCAAACTTAAGAAAGCTCTCTATGGCCTCAAACAAGCCCCTCGAGCTTGGTATGAACGCCTTAGCACTTTCTTACCTGACAAAGGATTTTTGAAAAGAAAAATTGACATGACACTGTTTATAAAATCTATTGATGACACCATTCTCTTAGTATAAATTTATGTGGATGACATCATTTTTGGGTCTACTAATGAGGTTTTACCCCATGAATTTGCCAAGTGTATGCAGAATGAGTTCGAGATGAGCATGATGGGGAGCTTAACTACTTTCTTGGATTGCAAGTCAAACAAAACTCACAAGAAGTCTTCATCAGCCAATCAAATTATACAAAGGACATGCTAAAGAAGTTTGATCTTTACAACATCAAACCAATTAGTACTCCGATGGCTATAACAAATAAATGAATAAGTTCGAGATGTGCATGATGGAGAGCTTAACTACTTCCTTGGATTGCAAGTCAAACAAAACTCATAAGGAGTCTTCATCAGCCAATCAAAGTATACAAAGGACATGCTAAAGAAGTTTGATCTTGACAACATCAAACCAATCAGTACTCCGATGGCTACAACAACTAAATTAGAACCTGATGAAAGCGACAAACCAGTCGATCAACGTAAGTATCGAGGTATGATTGTTAGTCTACTCTATTTAACTGCTAGTTGTTCCGATATCATGTTTAGTGTTTGCCTATGTGCTCATTATCAAGCCAACCCAATGGAATCACACATGACCGCGGTTAAGCGTATCTTTCGATACCTTAAAGGCACTATTACGGTGGGCTTGTGGTATCACAGAGCCTCCTTTGACTTGATCGGATATTTCGTTGCCGATTTGCTGGATGTAAGGTCGACCGTGAGAGTGCTAGCGGCACGTGTCTTTTATTAGGCAAGACTTTAGTCTCTTGGTTTAGCAAGAAGCAAAATCTGTAGTACTATCTACAATATAAGCTGAATATATAGCTACAGGACGTTGTTGTGCTCAGGTTTTATTGATAAAGCAAACCCTTGAAGACTATAATTTATCTTTTATGCACATACTTATATTCTGTGATAACACTAGTGCAACTAACTTGACCAAGAACCCAGTATGTCACTCACGCACTAAGCACATAGAAATTTGACACCATTTTTTACGTGATCATTATTTGCAAGGCACTATTAATATAGAGTTTATTGACACTAATCATCAACTAGCAGACTTTTTTTTACTAAACCACTTGTCGAAATATGTTTTAACTTTTTTCGTCGAGAATTAGGAATCTGGATGACAATGTCATACAATGAGTCATATATGCGCAAAATACTTGTCCAATCAAGTTCATATTTGTTGCATTATTTTGGGTACAAGCCGAAAGGGACCTTCTGACAACAAGGCATAAAAGCCTAAGCGACACGGTGTACTAGTCTTCAGACTACCGTTAGCTAGGATCTGGCCCCTACAGCTAACATGAGATGATGCACATAGTCTGAACAACGTTTGTCGCATGTTTCATTTATTTTATGGTCTATAAAATCCATTATTGTTAATTGAAGGCCATATTTTATCTATCTTATCAACATTTTTTAACTTGTTGGAACTCTAGAACCACCCTCACAAAGCTCGGGCCGAACTCTGGCTTTGGCAGAACTCGGGCCAAACTCTGTGTAGTGTGTTCCAGAACATGCAGGCATTCCTAGTCGTCCAATCTGTTTGATCAATGGCCCACGTTTTGCTAGTGCAGCCGACCCTTCTTTCTAAAACCACTAATTTGTTCATTGGCATCATCTTCCACCTCTCTCCAACCTTATTGCTCCAAAGCCCTCACCATAGAAATCACTATTTTGGTGCTTTCCACTCTCCAAACTCAAGATTAAAGGTTTTTTGGGTGATTCTCTTCCATCCTCATTACTCACTTTTGAGGTACATCTCTTAGTTCCCCATCTCTACTTCAATTATAATTCTCCATCGCTATTACATTAGCTATATCATGCCTCATAGACTTTTTATTAGAGGGAAGAGGACTAGGATTGAAGGATCTTCATCATCCAATCCTCCTTCTCCTCCTCTAAATTCTATTCACCCATTGTTTAATCCTCCTCCTCCTCCCAATTCTCATACTCCGTGATGGCTGTGGTCTCCTACCTACTGCTGCTGATGGCACTTTTATTTTTAGTTATGCTTTGTAGTTTTTTATTTATTGACTTTAGTATTAGTTCTACTATGCTTTTATTTCCCTTCATATGTATGATTGCGAGTTTCTTTTTTTATCAAAACTGCTAGTTGTCTCCGTTAAAGTTTGGTTATGGTTAAAGTTGTGTGATTGCTCTCTTCGCTTTGTCTCTTTACGGGGGAGCTATGCTATATTTTGCAAAGTGACAAAGGAGAAGAATAATAGATATTTGAAGTGATCTTGTATATGATATGATATTATGAATTGTGTTGTGCTTGGATAAGAACTTTGTATCAGGACGAAAATATTTATTCGCGAGGGGGTCGACATATCTATTTACGAGGGACCAACTTCATACGTACAAAGTATTTTACTCCCTTCAACATGTATCCATGTATTGCGACATACAAATACCATTTTGTCAATTATCAAAATAGGGAAAATTATTGACCCAAACTGGATCATAGTCAACCTAATTTAGAGAATTAACAAAATAATATCTGATATGATCCAATACGACAAATTGAGCTCAAGACAAAACATCATCTACAACGTATCAAGTTCAAGATAGATATCATCGACAATCTGTTACATTGCAAATGTACTTGTACTCAGTCTGTAATTTTTCAATTTATTAAGTCTAGGAACATGTACATAGAGTCTCAATGAGTCATCTCAATCCCTAGACTTACTTCTCCAAACTCCATCATACAAAACAAACAATTCCTGAACCAAATCAAACCAATCTAGCCCATATAAACTTTTTAGCCCAAGGTAGACAGAATTCGGGCTGAACTCTGCCCCTTAGTTTCAGGGACTTAATTTTTAGGAACACCATGCTACAAGCTGTCCAACGTTCAAATTTTTGAATATTTGGGACAGAATTCTGGTCGAACTCTGCCTTCCCTGACTAGTATAAATAGGGCTTGAATTCTCTCATTTCAAATCATCTCTCACTCTTAATCTTCTAAGCCTTATACATTCTAAGCCATACTCTTCCAATCTACTAGCCACAAAACTTTCTAAGCCCCAAGGTGCTCAAGTGCGATTCAGCTAGAAGTTCTGTACAAGAGGTGAAAAGAAGTCACTTGGACAATTCCAAGTTTCGCCTCTACGAAGTTGTAAGAGTTGGCGTGCTCTTCTGGGTAAAGGCACGTGTGTGTACCCTATTTCACAAATAGTGGATTTCAATCCCGAACTAGAGTTCTCAGGCCTGGACTAGTCCTCCACGAGAGAAACCAGGTTAAATTGCTGTGTTTGCGTATACTCTTCTGATCTCTCTTAATTTTTGCATTACTACTCTGATTATATATTTCTATTGGTAGTTGCTTCTGGACTGGCATAGAGTTGATTTTTAATTGGTTAATTTTGACACAAACTCTATTCACCCCCTCTAGAGTTGCCTACACGTTACTTCAAAATCATCCCCAATATTACATTTACTCAGCATAACATGTTGCTCAAGAATAACCGGCACAACAGGCCCTTGTATTACACAGGGTACATTGGTGAAATCAAGGTAGATCGGATACAAATCGATCCAGGGTCTTCAATCAGCATCATCCTACGGACTCTCCTCTAGACGTTGGGGATACCTATGCATTGTCTGACAGCATCCAATACTACTATTTATGGCTTCAATGCTGGAAAAAAGAACCGCTGGGTAAAATCCGTCTGAAGTAGCACATTGGTGATCTCCAAATAGAGGTGACCTAGAATGTCATCGATGCCCCCATCTCCTATAACATCTTTTTGTGACACTTGTGGATACATGAGTACATGGTTGTACCATCCACCATCTACCAGTGCATGAAATACGTACCCTCCAATGGCATCATCATGACCGATTTTGCTGACGTCGATCCCTTTAGAGGGGTGAAGCATTCTTCACTGACTCCAATCTGTATAAGTCAGTCCACTGGAACGATGAGGCCAACGATGCTGATGATGAAGCAGAGTCCGAAATAGAGGCTGAAGCAGAAGCTGAAATAACAACTGAAGCACCTTTGAAGGTACGGCTTAAGGGAAGATGTCCCCAGACGCCAGCTCCTCTTGTGGACAAGTTGCATGGGGATGCTCCAGCTCCTTTTTCGTCAAACTCTTAGGAATGACTCAGGAACCTATTCGAGTCAGGCTCCCGAGAATGTCACCAGAAATTCCTTCTGCCAAGGCATCAGCTCCGCTGGTGGAAAAGATATGCCGAAAGGTCCCTGTGCCTCATCCCAAGGCTGTTCCGGTCCTAACAGACGATGAGTTAGAAGAATATATATCTGCTAACGTAGATGTACCTTCTTTGGATGATGTAATTCCTTGAGATAAGATCCCGTATTTTATCAATAAAAGGCTGTCTTTGAACTATTCTAATCTTCCATGTTGGAATGCGATGTATACCTTAGATAATGCCTTACGATCGATACAAACACAAATAACGACTGTCAATCATGTAAATCGGGTTGTCCCATACTGAGGGATCTGTTATATAGTTCCACCTTGGAACAAAGACAAAAAACCCATCATCTTCGACGAGGTCGAACGTCATCAGGACCTCTCTTCAGCCAAACTAGAGCCGGGTACTAGTAGATTACAAATATATCGGTATACCAATCAAGCAAAGTATCTCGTCTAGAAGATGGGTTATGACTTGAAAAGGAGCAAATATTTGAACTAAGGAAATGGTCGACATCTTTTTCTACGGCTTCCAATTCCAAAAAGGAAGCCTCAAGCCTATTACCACTGCACTCGATGGAGGGTAGGTTATATAACACCTCCAACAACTCCAGAAAGTTCGAAGACAGAGAGTATGGTGCATTCACACTCGTCTAAAGCTTCGACTTGGGACTCCAACACCATCTTCAGGCCAACCTTCAGGAAAGTATTTTTAGTTAATATGACATCTGCACATCCTTTCGAAGAAGATGATGATCAAGTGTCAAAATTCTTCGAAGAAGAACCTTAGGCTCAACGCATAGGAGCTCAATGGGAATCTTGCTTCGAACAACGAGAACCTCCCACTGAAGATAAAGTAGATTAAATCGACTTAGGGGATGAATCCTCGCCTAAACCCGTCTTCATCAGCAAAAGCCTGTCAGGAAATGATCGAGAATCCTTAGCACAACTTATCAAGGAATACATCGATGTCTTTACTTGGAGCTATAAAGACATGCTAGGGTTGGACCTACGAGTCGCAATACACAGACTTAACATTTTACCTGATGCTAAGCCTGTTATGCAGCAATAGTGACGCTTTCGTCCTAATATTATGGATATAATTGAGAAAAAAGTCGACAAACTCAAGATAGTGGGTTTATCTGCGAAGAGCAATATTCGGATTGGGTAGCCAACATCATTCCCATTACTAAAAAGAATGATAAGGTCCGGGTCTGCATCGACTTCAGGGACCTCAATTCTGCCTGCCCAAAAGATGAGTTTCCCCTTCCGATCACCGACGTGAAGATCGATAACACATGTGGCTTTGAACGCATGTCCTTCATGGACGGGTATTCGGGCTACAACCAGATCAAGATGTTCCCGAATGATGAGAAGGATACGTCGTTCAAAACTCCAAAAGGGGTTTACTGTTACACAGTGATGCCCTTTGTCTTAAAGAATGCGGATGCAACATACCAGCGAGCTATGAGCACATCTTCTGCAAGCATCTTCGTAAGACAGTCAAATGTTTTGCTGATGACATCGTTGTCAAAAGCCGTCTGCGAGGAGATCACCTGCAAGATCTGAGAATAGTCTTTGATCTCATACGGACACATCAGCTCAAGATAAATCTAGCTAAATTCTTCCTTAGGGTTTCCAGCAACAAATTCTTTGATTTTATCATCATTACGAAAAGTATCCACATTGACCCTAATTGGATCCAGTCCATCCTTGACATAAGCCCTCTGAAGAACCTGAGAGAATTTCGAGGCCTGCAAGGACACTCGCATACATCTAAAGGTTTATAGCAAATCTTTCTAGACGGTGCCAACCCTTCACCAAGTTTATAAAGAAAGGGGTTTCCTACGTCTGGACAAAGGACTGTCAATGCTTTTGACGATATCAAGGCGTATCTCACAAATCCTCCAGTTCTAGTAGCATCAGTTATGGGAATACCTTTCTTACTCTTTTTCTGCACGAAGGACAATTATTTGGGTGCCTTGCTGGCTCAGAACAACGATGCAGGCTACGAACAAGCCATCTACTACCTAAACATGACAATGATCGGGGCCAAAAATTGGTACAACCGCATCGAGAAGGAATGTCTAGCTTTGGTCTTTGCTATACAAAAGACTCGTCACTACGTAATGGATCAGACTATCCATGTCATCTTCCGGGACAATCCACTCAGGGTCCTCAGGACAAAGCCATGAGAGCTGAACTCTCGATTAGCTACATAGGCAATACTACTATCACCATACAATTTTATCCCATAAAAAGCTATTAAGGGCCAAGCGCTGGCCAACTTCTTAGCCACACATCTGATATCGGATCCATCCAGACTCTATGAGGATGATCCGGATGAGGTGCTGGAATCCAACGTTGTCGAAGAGAACTCCATATGGCGGATGTTCTTCGATGGTGCTTCAAGAATTTGATGGTGCTTCAAGAACAGGCTCCAAGGGTCAGATTATTATAGGAGTAGGGGTAGTTTTGGTCTCTCCAGACAACCTAGTTTTCCAGTGTGCCTATTCCTTCGCAGAATCATGCTCTAACAATGTGGCAGAATACAATACCCTCATTTTGGACTCCAGTTGGCAAGACAACTGGGAGCTTAATGTCTCGAGTCCTATGGTGATTCAAAACTCATCGTCAACCTGGTCCAAGGACAATACAATGTCTGCCACGCAGACCTAATTCCCTATCATAAAGCAGCCTTAGCCATCATCTTTACTTTTATTAAGTTCTTCAAAGAATATGTGCCTCGGCTATAAAATCTAGAAGTCGATGCTCTGGCTGGCGTTGCTGCCTACTTAGCAGCCCCTCTTGGGACCCAACACTTTGTTATGGTGATTGGTCAAGATTTTGTGTACCCTAAAAATAATCTGTGTATGTGTCTAAACCATGCCATGCTAGCAGATGCTGGTGTCAATATCAGGGACTGGCAATTTTCGTTTATAGACTTTGCAGCTTACGAAATCCTCCCAGATGACTCGAAGGAAGTCGTATCTATAAAACCCCTAAATTTCTACTATTTTTTTTATTAAATTTGGTACTGATTTAAAATTTTGTATTGTACGTCGCGTAGTCGTATTGTACGTCGCGCACAAAATTTTATTTTTCGTAATTGCTCGACGAGTGCGCATATGTGCGAGCGTACACATTTTTTTAGAAAAATATTTTTTCTATTCTTATAGTTTCAAGATAATATATATAATAATTATTTTTAGCTATCAAAATTTCTAAATTTATGATTTTATTTATCAAAAGCCTTTTATTTAGGCAGTTATAATAATAAATAATATTCTTATAAAATGGTATACTAGAAAAGTTTATATTTGTAAATATTATTTGTGCATACATATATATTTCGTAATTAATTATTAGTTTATTTTTAAATAATAATATAATTTTTGAAATTATTATTAATAGTATTTTTGGAAAATATATTTTGAAATTATTGTGACAATTTAAATCTTGATTTAAATTTTGGATTTATTTAAATTAATATCTATATTTGAGATTGGAATTATCTTATTTTTAAACTAAAGGATGTAAATTAGATTTAAATTGATTTCGATTTGGATTGATTTAAATTAATAGATGAATTATCTATTTTTGGGTTTAAACTATTCTAATCCTTATCCAACTGGGAATTCCCATATCCTATAAATAGGCAGGTACTCCTCCATAAATTTATCTTCCACAAATTTCCATAACCCAAGTTTGTGCATTGTGTCCGTGTCCCCTTCCCCCATCCACTAATTATCCCTTGTACAAGTACATTTTCCCTCACGTCCGACAATCCCTGATGTTCCCCTAGGTCGTTCCCCGACACGAACCACCGAAACCCATCTAACCCTAATTTTGGCGAACCGCTGCTCCGACTACCATCGTACCCACCATTCTCTTCCTGTCCTCCCCATCGACTTCCTCTGCAACCTCAACACCAGAACCAACTCGTCACCCGGCCTCGTCCAAACCCAACCCCGACCATCACCAACCGCTCACCTTGATCCCCGCTCACCCGAGCGCAGCCACAAGTCCGTCACCCGAACCACGGCCAAAACACCACCACCTTCAGCCACTGCCACTGCCAAAATCCTCCTCATCGCCTCACCGGAGACTACCACCAAACACCTTTCCTGTCGACCTCTCCGGCTTTGTACCTCCGCCTCAACTCCGTCGTCGTGACCACCTCCCTGGCGATCCCAACCCGGCCTCCTGAATCACCACCGCCACCATCATCCCGGCCAAACCACCATAACCTCCCCAAAAATTAAAATGACACCACCACAAATAAACTAAAATCTCGCCGCTTCGTACCTGAGCCACCGGCCGGACCGCCGTACCATGCAATACGGGCCAGGCTGTGTTGCCATTGCTGTACAGCTGCTAGTGGTCGACGACCGGCTCCACGCCTCCGCCCGGTAATCCGCGCCGATCAATCCCCGCCGATAAACGCCCGGTGCCGCCCCCACTTCCTCCGCCCGCCGTCGCGTCGCGGTTACAGCACAGTCACCAACGCCTGGCGCCGCCTCCAGCATCCCAGCCGCCCGCTGAAACCCTCCGCTAAGCCCGATCCCGAGCTCCGCCACTGCCCCCTGTCTGCCACCAGCGACGGAGCCGTCCGACCGATGGAGAACCCCTTTCTTCTCCTCGCCGCCTCCTTCCGCCATGTCCGTCCGTCGGCGTCTCCGTCCAACCCCCGCATCCGTCGGCGCCGCCTCTCTCTCCCCAGCCAGCCTGATCCCCCCCGATCTCTCCGTCACTCTTCCCCTCTCTCTTTTCCCCTCTCCGTATTTTGATTTTTTTTCTTTTCTTTCATCTCTCTTTCTCTCTCTCTCGTTTACAAGTAAGGGGGGAAGGGGCTGTATCTTACTGTTACCCATATTTTATTATTATTATTATTATTATTATTATTATTATTATTGTTATTATTATTATTATTATTATTATTATTACTATTTTTATTATTAGTATTTAGTTACAAATATATATATATATATATATATATATATATATATATATATATATATATATATATATATATATATATATATATATATATATAACTGCTAACTAATTTCAAATATAGCTTCTTATTATAAAATAATTTCTACTATTTTTGAAGATTATCTAAATAATAAAATATAACTTCTCTATCTATACAGTATATTTTTACAAGCTTATAGTTAGCTAAATCCGATTTTGTGAATTTTTTGAAGTATTTACCTCAAGTTTTTTATATCAAAGTTAAAAATATTATTTTGCACTAAAAAGAATTTTTGGGATTTTATATTATTTTAACTAATAAAGCTATATTACGTAAATATCTATTGCTATTATAAAAGATATGTAATATTTTACAAAATCTATAAAAATAGAGTTTTTGGCCTGCATTGGCTTCAAACTAGATTTTAGCCTAAAATATATTATGTTTTCTAGATTTTAATATTTAATTAATAAAAATATAACTTTTTAACTAAATATCTTATTTTACAAATCGAGAGCTTTTTGTCTAAAACACTACTTTGACCAAACTTAGAGTTCGCCCTAAAATGACTTTCGATTTTCGGATATTTGTTTGGAAACATATTTGACTAAAAATTTATATTTTCAAGTATTATAAAAATATTTTCTAAAACTAGATATATTATTTGACTTCCTACGATTTTTCTCCATCTCGTAATTCAGCCAATCTTTCATATTCCTTTACCAATTCCATACCACCTTATGTCCACAATAACTAATTTGACCCTTCTAGACCCAATGGAACTGTCCGTACCACCATCAGAGGTCTTCTTGTGTAGTTGTTACCCGAAGTCACAGTTCGTGCCACATTGATCTTCGCAGCACACCAGGCGTACTATCAGGCAAGACACCTTGACATTTGCTGTTTATTTATTTTAGCTTATATTTCATGCATTATTTATTTTCTTTATGCAAAATAAACTGTGATACATGGCATAACCTGTTAGAACTTACTGTTCATTTATATTTCCTGCTATGTATTATTTTTCTTACATATTAAACCTAGATTTAAGGGACCACCATGTGTGTTGCATTCATAGGCCTTGACACATTTATTCCACATTGTTATGTGTCACATATAGGACTCGGACATGCGTGATTGGTTGGCCACCAGTTCGTATAAGCCGTGCGTTAGAAAATAACTGCTAATAGAATTGCATGCTAGAAGACTTAGCAGTTATGAGTTGGCATTGGACGGGAAGAATATGATTGGAAGTTGACTACCACCCTATCTATCGTAGACTCGCTCCTGAGGAACGATAGGTAGACTATATTCTATAGACTCGCTCGATACTGAGGAATAGTATATAGTGTTGTGACTCGCTACTGAGGTACTACATTGGTATTTTCTTGATTTGACCCGGTAGTCATGCGACCATGAATTGTTCTTAACTACATTTCACTTAGAACGGTTAGGCACCTTTATCCGTTAGGTACGAGTGTTTTTGGTTTGGGTACTTGTATCTGACCATGGCTTGGAACAATAACTTGTTGCAGATTAGTTTGTCACATCTTGTCCTTGTTTGGTTATAGGTGTGACTTACTACTTCGATGAGAAGGTATTGAACCTTGTTGGGGTCCGGATACCATATTGGATTCATAGCATGGAAAGATACATTACCGTGAATTAGTTTACCATCTCCTGTTCTTGTTTAATTGGGGGGATGGTAAGCTAGTTCAATAGGTGCATATTGGACCATGTTATAATTCAATTGGCTTATTTATTTGAGCAATATTAATTCAGTTTATATGGCCTGATATTATGTGTCTTGTTACGTCCCTCTGATGACTTGGTTATCTCTCCAGGTGTGTGCTCTTGTCTTTCGCAGGTGTTCTAGCTCAAGCCGTGATCATCGCTATTTTCTTCGAGGATGATTGCACTTGGATCATCTTCGCCTCGTTCGCCAAAAATTATTTCTTTTCTCATGGATTTTTCCTTTACTTGTTGGTAGTAGATTTGTCTCCGCCCAACATATTGTATCAAGACAATTCATTATCATTATATGATATCTTTTATTCATTTATTTTGTGTGGATGATATTAGTTATGGTTCTACTACATTTTACAGCTTACGTATATTTATTATACGGCTGGCATGTCTACGTTCCTAGTCCTACGTATTTTGGGACTGGGACGTTACATATTTTTGTGGTGGCCCATACAGGTCAAGATAAATTGTTTGGTTACTTTACCGTACCAAGCAAGCCTGCGTATATGATTAGAAGTCTAGGATCTCATCCACATACTTGACCTCTTTTCTCGATTCCATATTCGAACTATCGTTCGACTCATCGACTGCATCTTGCTTGATTCCTTCCATCATTATTATCTTTCCTTCGTGTTTTGCTAAAGGTTAGACAGGTGACCCCTATTAGTTACCCAAAACACTATTAGTTTAAATTTTAAGTTGGGAAGAATACCTTGTGACCTAGCAATCCCTTTGTACTTATGACCTATATTCACAAGTTTACTTAGATTCTAGAATTTAGAGGGCCCTAACCCATTTAGTCAACCAAGGACTTGGACAAGCAAACTGTAGGATGACTGTATGGAGACCAACTCAGGATATGACTTAGAATTGTTTGAACTAATTCTGCTTTATTTTAATCTTATTCTCACGTGCCTATATATTTACTATCTTGACTAATGATGCTAATGTAGCCTAGTTTTTGCAAGCTTATTCCTTTATCGAGCTTGTTCAAGACATATGTTATTTGGGTCGCACCCACTAATATATTGCCTAATCAGAACCGGTGCATGATGGTCTGATCAACCGAGTGCACTTTGGTTCGCTTTTATCTATCGTTCTACGTGGATGGGGACATAACTAAACATGTCCTCTAGAGTCCCATCCACGACTGCCTTGGCAACTCCTTTTGAATTATTCGGTCGCCTTTGAATCACGTATTCGTATTCGATAATGCCTCCTCGAACTCTATATTGCTTTCGCCTTCACCTATTTTAGAAGGACGAAGGCGTTGTGCTAGAACTTCCTCTAGCCTTCCTATCGATTATGACCATTATCACTCGATGTTGCTATATCTTTAACCTAAACTACTCGTCCTTTTTTTTCGGCCCTATATTTACTATCACGACCTCCTAATCACTTAAATTATGAGTGAATCTAATCATTCTCCTAATCGTGCCCTCAACCTACTTTCAAAATATATCTTTTAGGCCTCTCATCTATTCTCTTGATACCATATTACTCCGTTGCATGTTATCATGACTAATTTTAAATGTTATCTTTTAAGCCACGACTTGCTACTCGCATGTCGAACATCATCTCTTTGTCTCGCCGAATAAATTGATTGTTCCCTACCGATACCCCCTTGTTTCTTTTCATCCCCTACTAATTCTTGATTTCGAGGACGAAATTCTTTTAAGTTGGGTAGGATGTAAAACCCCTAAATTTCTACTATTTTTTTATTAAATTTGTACTGATTTAAAATTTTGTATTGTATGTCGCGTAATCGTATTGTACGTCGCACACGAAATTTTATTTTTCGTAATTGTTCGACGAGTACGAATATGTGCGAGCGTACACATTTTTTTAGAAAAACATTTTTCCTATTCTTATAGTTTCAAGATAATATATATAATAATTATTTTTAGCTATCAAAATTTCTAAATTTATGATTTTATTTACGAAAAGCCTTTTATTTAGGCAGTTATAATAGTAAATAATATTCTTATAAAATGGTATACTAGAAAAGTTTATATTTGTAAATATTATTTGTGCATACATATATATTTTGTAATTAATTATTAGTTTATTTTTAAATAATAATGTAATTTTTGAAATTATTATTAATAGTATTTTTGGAAAACATATTTTGAAATTATTGTGATAATTTAAATCTTGATTTTAATTTTGGATTTATTAAAATTAATATCTATATTTGGGATTGGAATTATCTTATTTTTAAACTAAAGGATGTAAATTAGATTTAAATTGATTTTGATTTGGATTGATTTAAATTAATAGATAATTATCTATTTTTGGGTTTAAACTATTCTAATCCTTATCCAACTGGGAATTTCCACATCCTATAAATATGCAAGTACTCCTCCATAATGTCATCTTCCACAAATTTCCACAACCCAAGTTTGTGCATCGTGTTCGTGTCCCCTACCCCCATCCACTAATTATCCCTTGTACAAGTACATTTTCTCTCACGTCCGAAATCCCGGACGTTCCCCTAGGTCGTTCCCCGACACGAACGACCAAAACCCATCTAACCCTAATTCCGGCAAACCGCTGCTCCGACTTCCATCGTACCCACCATCCTCTTCCTGTCCTCCCCATCGACTTCCTCTGCAACCCCAACACCAGAACCAACCCGTCACCCGGCTTCGTCCAAACCCAACCCCGACCATCACCAACAGCTCACCTTGATCCCCGCTCACCCGAGCGCAGCCACAAGTCCGCCACCTGGACCACGGCCAAAACACCACCACCGTCAGCAACTGCCAACGCCAAACTCCTCATCATCGCCTCACCGGAGACTACCACCAAACACCTTTCCTACCGACCTCTCTGGCTCTGTACCCCCGCATCAACTTCTCCGTCGTGACCACCTCCACGGCGATCCCAACCCGGCCTCCTGAATCACCACCGCCACCATCATCCCAGCCAAACCACAATAACCTGCCAAAAATTAAAATGACACCACCACCAATAAACCAAAATCCCGCCACCTTGTACCAGAGCCACCGGCCGGACCGTCGTAACTTGCCACGTAGGCCAGGCCGGGTTGCCATCGCTGCACAGCTGCTAGTGGCCGATGACCGGCTCCACGCCTTCGCCCGGTGATCCGTGCCGATCAACCCCCGTCGATAAGTGCCCGGCGCCGCCCCCATTTCCCCCGCCCGCCACCGCGTCGCGGTTACAACACAGTCACCAATGCCTGGCGCCGCCTCCAGCATCCCAGCCGCCCGTCGAAACCCTCCACCAAGCTCGATCCCGAGCACCGCCGCTGTCCTCTGCCGGCCACCGACGACGGAGCCGTCCGACCGATGGAGAACCCCGTTCTTCTCTTCGCCGCCTCCTTCCGCCATGTCCGCCCGCCGGCGTCTCCGTCCAACCCCCGCATCCGCCGGCGCCGTCTCTCTCTCTCCGCAGCCAGCCCGAGCCCCCCAATCTCCCCGTTACTCTTTCCCTCTCTCTTTTCTCCTCTTCCGATTTCGATTTTTTTTTTCTTTTCTTCCATCTCTCTCTCTCACTGTTATAAGTAAGAAGGAAAGGGGCTGTATCTCACTGTTACCCATATTTTATTTTATTATTATTATTATAATTATTATTGTTATTAATATTATTAATATTACTATTTTTATTATTAGTATTTAGTTATATATATATATTATATATATATATATATATATATATATTTTTTGGACAATAAACTTTATTGATAGATAGGCACAAAATGCCGAAGCCTATACAAGTAAACGCGCCTCGCGCGACGAAGGACCCAAAAACAAAACCAAGAAAGAAACACGAAGTGTTGCCCACAAAACGGTAACTGGACCGAGCATCAGAAGGTTAGGCGGTCGAAGCAGCGCCTAAGGAAAGAGCATCTCATCCCCTGTCAGGAGTCCAGTGTGTCCCAAAACTGGTTCGAGGTGTGAGTGCAATGTCTTTCTTTTGAAGATTTGCCGAACCACCTCACTATACAATTGAGGGGGTGGTAGTTGACGGCCCTTGTATCTGTACTTGTTTATGTTTTTCCACAAAACCCAAAATGCGGCGGCAGCGACGATCTGATGCCCGTGAGAAGCGTTCCAGCTGGCCAGCAGATCGTTGATGCCCCCGGTTGTGGGGACCAAGTTGCACCTGTAATGAAGGAGCGACCAAATGTGGCAGGCCGAATCACCAGAAAGAAGAACGTGCTCGACGGATTCAGATTGGTGATCAACACAGCAGTGGCATCTGGACGCCAGACTGAAGCCGAAGGATAAGACAGCATCGTCCGTAGGGAGTTTCCGACGCGCGGCACGCCAAAGGGGGATGGACCATTTCACTGGAATATACGAGTGCCAAAACTTGGCGGAAGGGGCGGTCGTTACTTGGATTTCTCTGATGGTGGTTCTGGCCGAAGCAAGGATGAAGACGCCACCCTGGTTTGGGGACCATCTGAGCACGTCAGGAGCATCGTTGATCGACAGATACGAAGCACCCAGGGTCGCCATGGCCGCCGGACCAAGCCAATCGCGAACTCTATCCCAATTCTAGCTTGACGCGTCATCATCCCAAAAATCTCGGATCTCACACAACGGCGGAGTAAAAGCGTTGGGCCTGAGTATCTCGTCCCCCAACCAGCGTTCCTTGCATGCCTACGAATGACCATCGCCCAGTGTCAGGCGCAAGTGCGGTTCCGCGAGAAATCGGCCGCGGATGATGCGCCGCCACGACGCCGAGGATCTATTGTTGGCAGATGCCTCAGTTAAGTGACAGAATCTGGCGTATCTCGCTCTCATGAACCTGGTCCAGATTGAGTTATCGGAGCAGATTTTCTACCATAATTTTGCCGATTGGGCGTTGACCATGTGGACAAGTCTGCAGAATCCCAGACCACCCTCTTCAGTAGGTTTGGCCATGGAAGCCCAACTAGCCCAGTGATACTTGTTCTTTCCCTCGAGATGTCCCCAAAAGAAATTGGCGAGAATGGATTCAATAGAATGAAGCACTTTGATGGGGGGCGTGCACACAGCTAGGGTGTATAGGGGGATGTAAGATAGGACGTGCTTTATAAGAATTAACTTCCTCCCGGGAGAAAGGGTGGCGTTATGTCAGCCCACAATTTTCTGACGAATCTTGCCCACCATGTGTTCGAACATCCCAGAGCTCGTTCTGCCGTACACCAACGGGCAGCCTAAGTACAGGAAAGGGGGGTAAGCTGTGGAGAAGGAGGTCATGGTGGACAGCACTGCCGAGTGAGTTCTATCGGCTTTGTGATGAGTGTAGATCACGCTCTTGCTGTTATTGATTTTCTGGCCAGAGCATCGAGTGTATTTAGCAAGAGTTCTAATAACCACCTCAATGGCTCCAATAGCGCCAGCGGAGAAAATGAGGATGTCGTCCGCGTACGCAAAATGAGTTATGAGAGGGCAGCCGGTCGTTGTGTGAAAGTCTTGGAATCAAGGAGATCGCGGCATGATTTTTAGGTTTCTGCTCAGGGCTTCTGCTGTGATGATGAAAATGGTGGAGGAGAGGGGGTCTCCCTGTCTGACATCGCGAGTAGCTTTGAAGAAACCTTGAGGTTGACCGTTGATGACGGTGGAAAACCAGAAGTTGTTGATGGATCTGAAGATGATGTCAATAACCGGTTTCGAGAAACCAAATGCTCTGAACACCCAGATCATGAACTGCCAGTCAAGACGGTCGTAGGCTTTTTCCATGTCCAGCTTGATGGTGACGTTCCTCCCCTTGACGGGAATTTCATGCAAGTGATCATTTCTTGAGCCAGGAGGATATTATCGGTGATATTACGCCCTTTGACGAAGCCGTTTTGTTCTTCGGAGATGATTCTGGGGAGGATATCCGACATTCTGGAGGCGATGATTTTAGAAATAATTTTATTGGTGAAAGTGCAGAGGCTAATTGGTCTGAAGTCTTTAAAGGTCTCCGGGTTGTCTTTCTTGGGAATGAGGATGATGTGGGCGGAGGATATAGATTTCGGGTACGTTGCTCCTTGGAAAAAGGCGGTTGTGGCCTCCCAAAGGTCGGACCGAATAATGTCCCAACATGTTCGAAAAAACACCCCGTTGAAACTGTCCGGACCCGGGGCACTGTTAGCATTAAAGGACCACACAGCGGTCTTAACTTTTTCGACAGAGGGGGGGAGCTCTGAGGCTCTCGTTATCCCTGTCCCGAATTAGGGAGGGGATCTCGGACAGGAAACCGTCATCTTTGATCACGTCCTCTTTAGCAAACATGCTGGAGAAATAGTATGTGGCTGCGGTCTGAATGTTCTCTTGATCGTCCAAAAGTTGGCCATTTTCGTCGCAGATGCGATGAATCTTAAGAGAGTTTCTGCGTCCTTTGATGCACTTGTGAAAGAATCCAGAGTTCTTATCCCCTTCCATGTCCCAGGTTAATCTAGCCTTTTGTCTCCAGAATTTAGTTTCAACCCTGATTCTAGATTTAAGGATGGCCTTGGCGAGGTTGAGAGAGGCGCGATTCTCCTGGGAATTGAAGACGGCGAAGTCAATCTCTGCACGGGTTACATCATCTTCAGCATCTTTAATGGCTTGGAAAATGTCCCCAAATGTAATTTTGCTCCAGGCCGTAAGGGCTTTTCTAGTAGCTTTGAGTCTGATAGCAATTCTGACCAGCGGATCCGGGTGAGTGACCGAGACCCAAGCCTCTTCCACAATGGGCATGAACTGGGGGTGGTGTCGCCAGAAGTCAAGAAAATGGAAGGATTTATTGATGTAGCTATGGGTGTTGCTAATCTCGAAAAAGAGGGGGGAATGGTCAGATTCGGTGGAGTTCAGGTGTGACAGATTACTGCTCAATCCCAAATCCGACCAGCAGTCATTCACCATGGCACAATCCAGGCGGGAGTACTGCCTACGCGGTCCATCTTGTATGTTACACCAAGTGAACTGGTTGCCGTGGAAGGGGATATCGGAAAGATGGGCGGTTAATGTGAAGTTGTTGAAGTCCTCCATGGCCGAATGAGGGGGGTCACGACCACCGAATTTTTCCTCTCTGCAAGATACTGTGTTAAAATCTCCAATACAAAGCCACGACATATCGTCGTGAGGAAGGGAGGGCCCCGACAGAAGCTCCCAAAGAACTCTACGCTCCGGGATGCTGCAGCTACCGTGTATGGTCGAAAGACGGATGCGGGACTTGAAGGCTGGATGCTCGACCCAACAGGAGAGGGCTTGATGGGAGTCGTTAGTAATGCCAAAGCGGAAATCAACGACGAAGAAGATCCAAATGTCGTGACATCCGGAGATTGCGGAAGGGAATCCCAGCTTGAGTTGAATTTCTTTCATTCTTTTGTGTGGAATTTTGGGTTCAATAATGACAAGTAGATCAATCCTATTGGATTTGGTAAGGCTGATGACCCGATTCAAAGTCTGTTTATTTCCAATGCCTCGAACGTTCTAAGAAAGAATGTTAAGCATTAAGGGAGGATGCAGGGGTGTTTTGCAGCTTTGCGGCGGATCTCGTGGTCATCGTCGTACGCTGCCTTTGTTTCTTGGATTTCTTCTTTTTCTTGAGATAGTTGTTTTTGGGGCTGGTACTGACCGGAACAAGGGCCCCATCAGAACTCGAGTTAACGACTGCGACTGCCAGGGTGGAAGTGTCAGAGTCTTCACACTCCGCTAGTACGCAAAGAGGATTGCCTCGATCAAGGAAACCCGCTTCCTGAGCCTGCTAAAATCTGCCGATGAGCGGGCAAGGAGGAACCATGGCAGGGCAAGGGGGGAGGAGGATTGGCGGGTGACGGGGCCCCGTCACCCGCGCCGTTGAAGTACGATAGGAGACTGTCCATAGGCTGAACATTGGGAATCACTGGTTCGGAGGAGGAGGCTTGGGGGGAGCCTCGGGGGAGGTAGGGGTGGTGGGGGGAATTTAGAGGAAAACGAGTGTGAGGTCGGTATGGGGCAGGAATGGGGGATTAGGGGGGCCGCCGGAGGTAGGCGTCTCCGGAGAGCAAACATCCGGATCAAAGTCTAGAGCACCGAAGGAGTTATGGAGAGTGATGGCGAGAGAAGGGGATAGGGGGTTAGGGAGGCAATCGGATACCGTCGACTCTAGAGCGCCCTCAGCTGGGTCTGCGTCAAGCGCTCCGAAGGAATTATGGAGAGTGATGGCGAGAGAAGGGGTGGTGCGGAGACAGAGACGGTATGGATGGGGGAACTCCGAGCGGGAGAAGGGGGGTTGGAGGGGATCTGTGATGAGGGGCGGGATGGGGGAGCCTTTCCTGAATTGTGCGCTTTCCTGGGGACAGGTTTTTTTGAGTTCTGGATGAGCGCGGAAGCAGTGTTGAAGAGAGTGGCCGCACATCTGGCAGTGTTGACAGAAAATTATGCTGTTGTCGTAAACCAGCGCTTGGCTGAATGACTGATCTCCGAGTTCTATCTTGATCTGTTTGGGTGGCTCGTTTGCGAGGTCCATTTCTACACAAATCTTTGCGTAGTTACATTTGGATAGGTTTCTCGTTTCTTCGGCGATGGCCACCAGGGCTCCGAAAGAGCTGGCGATCCTCTTAAGGGCTGCAGCAGGAAAACACACTAGGGGGAGATTGGGAAGGGTGACCCAGGAGGTGATGATGGTCGAATCAATCTTGGGATTGAAGTTCGGTGACCATTTGGCAAACTTGATAAACTGAGTATCAATTTTAGTTGGGCCTTTCGCCCACACTCTGCTGTAGTCCTGGTTGGAGGAAAGATGAAGAAACAGGTGTTTGGGGTCGAGAGGAGCAATCCGGAATGACGTCGAAAGTCCCCATCTGGAGATGGCTTCCCGAACGAAAGAAATTTTAGGGCATCCGGATCTAAACTTGAGTACCAACGTCTGGAGAAGGGGAAGATAGAGAGCGAATCTCTTCGATGGAGAAGGGGATCCGGATAGGGTATCCGTCCTACGGTGGCGAGAGAGTGACGTCCGGCAGGACAACTTCCGTAGCCGGAATAGGGCCAGACCGAGATCGATCAGGCCGTAGGACATCAGCGAAAGAGGGGAAGCTGGGGAGGGTACTAGAAACTGAAGGGTCTAGCTCAGATGGCGAGGGCGATCCGCGTCTTGAGGAGGGGGCAGCCTCGGCAGTGGCCTGAAGTAAGAGGGGAACTGACGGAAAGCTCGAGAAAGCACCGTTGGGTGGCATTGGAGGGGGTCGGTCGCCGGCCTGAATGCCCACATCGGCAGCTGCCGGGGGAAAGGAGGCTTGCTCCATGGAAGAACCCGAGCAGGCAAAGGCCTGTGGAGGGGAGATTGCCTCGTCGGCAACAGCCTGGGAAATCGATGCGTGGCCCTGCAGGGAGCTGCCCGGGAGGGAACAGCGAGACGTACCGACGGGAGGCCGTGCATGCTTCTGCAAGGATGGGGAGATGGGAAAGGGGTCCGACAGGCGCGGAGGGGAGGGTGGGGGAGGTGAGAGTCCACGGAGGTGGAAAGACCCGCAAGGCGCGTAGAGTTAGCTTGAGGAGCCGGAGGGCCCACGAAAGGGGGAGGGGCTGAATCAACCGCGCAGGAAGAAGTCAACTGCGCTGGATGAATCAAAGAGGGGGCATAATGGGGAGCCATGGGTCCCACAAGAGGGAGGGGTCCAGCCTCATCTGATCCAACTGTACAGGCAGGAAGAAAGGAAAGGCTGGCTCGTAGGGGTGGCCCACGTGCAGCGCAAGGGGAGGAGCAGAATTAACTGTGCAAAGGAGAGCATCAAGTTCCTGCACAAGGGTGGCATTCACGTGCTCCTCCACAAGGCGAGGGCCCATAGGTGGAGAAAAAGACTTCCCTGCGCAAAGCAACCGAGAGAAAGAGTCCTCTGGCGGTTCAACCGAGGGAGCGATGACAGGAGCGTCAACGCTCGAGACACGAGCCACGTTCCCCCCGAGGTGGCAGGCCCACGAGGAGTGACAGGACGGATGGGACGTCCGCAGCTCCGAACACGCCAGAGGGGGAAGAACCGAGGTCGTGCCAGCTGCGCGCTCGTCGACCGAACAACGAACGCCGGGGGCGGGGAGAAAGCGACCAGCGCATAGGAGGAGCAGCCAACGGCGAGGCAAAAGTCTCAGCATCCGGAGGCTGAGAGGCGCGGTCCAGGGGGGGCCAGCACAGCCGGGGCGCCTCCGCGGCTAGGGGCAGCTGGAGCATAGCACCCGGTGGCTGAGAGGCTCGGCCCAGGGGAGGCCAGCACAGAGGGGGCGCCTCCTCAGTTCGGGACTGCCGGAGCAACACCGAGGAGCGCTCGACCAGGGCGACGAGCGCCTTCGACCAGCGCGCACGAGGAGGAAAAAGCGAGGAGGGAGGGGAGGGGAGGGAGGTCGTCGACCGGCGGGGCCGAGGACGGCGGGTGACTGAACATCCCTACCTCCCGAAACGAGCAGCCCCACGCCATGTGACTCCGAGACGGCGGTACACGGCACGGCCAAGACAACCCGGCTCGAAGAGGAGGCTAGCAGAGAGACCCCTCCGACTTCGGCGGGCAAGGCGGAAGGGGACTGGGGGTACCTCCGGGGAGAAGGAGATCCCAGAAGCGAGGGGAGGGAGGAGCGGGGGGGCCGATGCCACTGCCCGAAGCGGGAGCGGCCGGTCGGGGACCAGCCGGCCGAACGAAGAAGACCGCCCGCCTTGGGAGGGGAGGCGGCGGGGTAGGGAGACGCGCGGCGCAGGCGACCTCGCCGCCGACGGAGGACGCTGAACGAGGGCGTCGGCGCCTGCTGGCCGGAGGGCGGGAGGGCGGGCACGTCGGACGACGGAGCGGGCCAGGGGGGCAAGGGGGGAGAAGGATCGGACAGAGCCATTTTTATATATTATATATATATATATATATATATTTTTTTTTATATATAATATATTATATATATTACATATATATATATATATATATATATATATATATATATATATATATAACTGCTAGCTAATTTCAAATATAGCTTCTTATTATAAAATAATTTTTAGTATTTTTGAAGATTATCTAAATAATAAAATATAGCTTCTCTATCTATACAGTATATTTTTACAAGCTTAATAGTTAGCTAAATCCAATTTTGTGAATTTTTTGAAGTATTTACCTAAAGTATTTTATATCAAAGTTAAAAATATTATTTTGCACTAAAAAGAACTTTTGGGTTTTTTTATTATTTTAACTAATAAAGCTATGTTACGTAAATATCTATTGCTATTATAAAAGATATGTAATATTTTGCAAAATCTATAAAAATAGAGTTTTGGCCTGTATTGGCTTCAAACTAGATTTTATCCTAAAATATATTATGTTTTCTAGATTTTAATATTTAATTAATAAAAATAAAAAATTTTAACTAAATATCCCTTTTACAAATCAAGAGCTTCTTGTCTAAAACACTACTTTGACCAAACCTAGAGTTCGCCCTAAAATGACTTCCGATTTTCGGATATTTGTTTGGAAACATATTTGACTAAAATTTTATATTTCAAGTATTATAAAAATATTTTCTAAAACTAAATATATTATTTGACTTCCTACGATTTTTTTCCATCTCGTGATTCAGCCAATCTTTCCTATTCCTTTACCAATTCTATACTACCTTATGTCCACCCTAACTAATTTGACCCTTCTGGACCCAATGGAACTGTCCGTGCCACCATCAGGGTTCTCCTTGTGTAGTTGTTACCCGAAGTCACAGTTCGTGCCACATTAATCTTCGCAGCACACCAGGCGTACTATCAGGCAAGACACCTTGTCATTTGCTATTTATTTATTTTAGCTCTTATTTCATGCATTATTTATTTTTTATGCAAAATAAAGTGTGATATATGGCATAACCTGTTAGAACTTACTGTTCATTTATATTTCCTGCTATGTATTATTTTTCTTACACATTAAACCAAGATTTAAGGGACCACCGCTTGTGTTGCATTCATAGGCCTTGACACATTTATTCTACGTTGTTGTGTGTCACATATAGGACTCGGACATGTGTGATTGGCTGGCCACCAGTACGTATAAGCCGTGTGTTAGAAAATAACTGCTAATAGAATTGCATGCTAGAAGACTTAGCAGTTATGAGTTAGCATTGGGCGGGAAGAACATGATTGAAAGTTGACTACCACCCTATCTATCGTAGACTCGCTCGCTACTGAGGAACGATAGGTAGACTATATGCTATAGACTCGCTCGATACTGAAGAATAGTATATAGTGTTGTGACTCGCTACTGAGGTACTGCATTGGTATTTTCTTGACTTGACCCGGTAGTCATGCGACCATGAATTGTTCTTAACTACATTTCACTTAGAACGGTTAGGCACCTTTATCCGTTAGGTACGAGTACTTTTGGTTTGGGTACTTGTATCTGACCGTGGCTTGGAACAATAACTTGTCGCAGATTAGTTCGTCACATCTTGTCCTTGCTTGGTTGTAAGTGTGACTTACTACTTCGATGAGAAGGTATTGAACCTTGTTGGGGTCCGGATACCACATTGGATTCATAGCCTGGAAAGATACATCACCGTAAATTAGTTTACCATCTCCTATCCTTGTTTTGTTGGGGGAGGATGGTAAGCTAGTTCAATAGGTGCGTATTGGACCATGTTATAATTCAATTGACTTATTTATTTGAGCAATATTTATTCAGTTTTTATGGCCTGATATTATGTGTCTTGTTACGTCCCTCTGAGGACCTGGTTATCTCTCTAGGTGTGTGCTCTTGTCTTTCGTAGGTGTTCTAGCTCTAGCAGTGATCATCGCTATTTTTTTCGAGGATGGTTGCACTTGGATCGTCTTCGCCTCGTTCGCCAAAAATTATTTCTTTTCTCATGTATTTTTCCTTTACTTGTTGGTAGTAGATTTGTCTCCGCCCAACATATTGTATCAAGATAATTTATTATCATTATATGATATCTTTTATTCATTTATTTTGTGTGGATGAGATTAGTTATGGTTCTACTACATTTTACAGCTTACGTATATTTATTATACGGCTGGCATGTCTACGTTCCTAGTCCTACGTATTTTGGGACTGTGGCGTTACAGTATCTGTCAAAATACGCTCTCTTCGGTTCTACTACGATACTGCTACTAAAATGTTGTATCGCTGTTCATACGATGTACTTCTTCTCTGATGCCTATCAAACGATGAAGCGATCGAAGCTCTTTAGAAGGCCCACGATAGTGCCTCTAAAGCTCACCAAGCCTGCCCTAAGCTACAGGATCGACTTCCACGCATAAGTTATTACTTGCCTTCCATGATGTTAGATGCTGTCGAGTACGCCAAGAAGTGTCGTGCCTGTTAGCTGCATGCTGATTTCATCTATTGACCTTCAGATATCTTACACGCTACGATTGTCTCCTAGCCATTCGAAGCCTAAGGTATGGACATAGTTGGACCAAATACCCCTCCGTTATCCAGAGGGCATCGTTTTATTTTGGCAATCACCGACTACTTTTCTAAGTGGGCGGAAGCAGTGCCTCTATCAGAGGTAACGAGCTCAAAGGTGATTAGCTTCGTCAAGCATCACATCATCTACCATTTTGGGGTACCCCAAAGGATCATCCACGACAACGATCCGTAATTGTAAAACTCCTAAATTTCTACTATTTTTTATTAAATTTGGTACTGATTTAAAATTTTGTATTGTACGTCGGGTAGTCGTATTGTACGTCGCGCACGAAATTTTAATTTTATCTTTGAATTTTCTCGACGAGTGCGAATATGTGCGAGCGTACATATTTTAGAAAAATATTTATTCTAATTTTATAGTTTCAAAATAATTTATATAATAATTATTTTAGCTATCGTACCAAACTTTCAAGCTCATTATTTTATTTATTTTAATGGTACGAAGCCTTTCGTTTATAACAATTATTGATAATATTCTTGTGCATACGTATATATTTCCTAAATATTTTACTAGTCTATTTTAAATAAAAATGTAATTTTCGAGATTTATTAACATTATTATTTTTATTCAAAAAGATATTTAAAAATATTTATTATTTTTGAAATTATTATTATTGGTATTTTAAAAAATATATTTGGAAGTTATTGTGGCAATTTGAATCTTGATTTGATTTTTGGATTTATTTAAATAGATTAAATTAATATCTATAATTGAAATTTGATTTATTTGATTTGATTTTAAACTAAAGGGATATAATTTAAATAGGATTTGTATTTGCATTTGAATTAAATAGACAGAATTATCTAATTTGGGTTTTAAATCTTTTCCTAATTCTATCCAAATGGAAATTCTCACATCCTATAAATAGGGAGGTACCCATCCATGTATTTCTATTCTTCAAATAATTTCTCCACAGATATTCGTGTATCGTGTCTGTGCCCGTGTCCTCTTTCCATCCACTATAACTTCTATTACATTTACATATTTTTGTAATCATGTCCGACACACTGGACATGATTCTTTTACAAATTCTAACTCTCACGTGGAGCCCTCTGTGTCCGACAACCTGAACACATATTACACCCATCGTGTCCAAATAATATGACATAAAACCAAATACTAACCCTAACTTCCTTGGCTGCCTCTCTGGCCGAGCCAACTCGGCCACCCCCGTTTTAGACCACGGCAGCCACCACCGTCGGCATCATCGTTGACTCGTCACCAGCCCCCTACCAGCATCTGACCTTCTCACAATCCCAACCAAAATGGCAGCCCCGAACCTTTTTTTGACCGACCCTCCGACCTAAATCCATTAATGATCCAGCCCAACTCTCTCAACCACCCCGGCCAACGGCTGCATACCCGACCGCGGCCACTGCCACTGCCCGATCCCACCTCCCTACCAGCCACCGCCATGCTTCTTCCAACACCAACTCCGCGGCCACCGCTAAGCCAGCAACCCTCCGACTCACTAGATCCCTGCAGCTGCTCTTACGACCATCTTGGCGGCAGCACTAAGAAAAATCCACCGCCATCACCATCGTCCCCAGATACCATCGTCACAACAAACCCCACCGGCCACCACCACCCAAAAATTCAGAAAACAAAAGAGAACCACCACTGCCTTACCAGTCGTCCGCCGCAGCCTTGCCTCCACTCGTACACCCGAGTGTCCGGCGGCCCTCCGTCGCCGTGGACACGCCTCCATCCGTATCCTTGCGAGCCGCCCGCCGTAGCCCTCCTCCTCCGGCCGTGGTGTGCCCTAGCCGTCGTTTCCCTTTTCTTCCGCCGCGCGCGGAGCAGCTTCCCGAGCTCCCGCCGACCGCCTCCTTGCTCCGAGCCCGACCCCTTTCCCATCAGCACCGTCTTCCTCTTCCTACTTCTGCTCGGCCGAGATCTGCCGTAGCCCCCCGTCCGCTCAGCCAAACCCTCTCCAATCCCCTCGCCGCGCGCCTCCTGCAACGCCACAGCCCCGCCGTTCCCTGCCGGACGCCGCACGCGTCCTCTTCGACTCCGCTTCCTCTCCTCCGCCCTCATCTCCTCTCTCCGACCCCCGACTCTCTTCCCGGTCATCCCTCTCACATAGCCCCTCCGTTCTTCCTCTCCGCTCTCGTGCTCTCCTCGCTCGTTCACTCCCTCTCTCTGTCGTTTCCTCTCTCTTGCCCCTTCTTTGTTGAGTGATTTGAACCCAACCGAGAGAGAAGGGGAGTGTAGCAGATGCTACACTCAGTGCTTACTAAATTTTTTTTATTTTTATTTTATAATACTTAGTAGTAGTTATTATGATTCTTAGTATTATTATCATTATTCTTATCCTTATTATTATTATTCTGATTATTATTATTATTATTATTATTATTAATATTAATATTAATATTAATATTCTGTTTCATTATTATTATTATTATCATTGTTATTATTATTATTTAGTAATATTTTCTCTAGAAAGGATAAGGCAGCAGCTGTGTATATGTCCATTTCTTTCACATTATGATTTGCTTTCTTTTATTATTTGTTATATTATTTGCTTTATTATATGAGACTATTTGAATGTGTAGATACATACATATATATTATTATCCTTATTTTTAATATTTTAATTTTACTAGTATAAATTTTTTACTTATTATTAGTATAAACCTCTACAATATATTATTGCTTAAAATATAGTTTTAACCAAAAGAGTATATTTGATATAATTAGAGTGGATCCTAAATTTATTTTTTCTAGTATTATATATATATATATATATATATATATATATATATATATATAATACTAGAAAAAACTATATTTTAAGTTAGGATATAGTTTTGAACTATAAAACATAGCTTCCAAAAGATTTTAAATGAAATTTTTGACTTTTAAGATAATATTTTACTAATAAAATATAGTTTTCAAGGATTATAAATAGTTTTCTAAAATTATATATATTTTATTTCCTTTGATTATCCTTCTCCATGACTAAAATCCCATTACTCCTATTCCCTCACCAATTCTAGACTACCCTATGTCGACCATAACTATTTTGACCGTCCTGGACCCGATGAAACTGTCCGTGCCACCATCAGAGGTAACCTCGCATAGTTGTTGTACCAAAGCCGCAGTACGTACCATTTTGATCATCGCAGCACACCAGGCGTACTACCAGGCAAGACACCTTGCCATTTGTTGTTTATTTATTTTAGCTCATATTTCATGCATTATTTATTTTCTTTATGCAAAAAAAACTGTGATACATGGCATAACCTGTTAGAACTTATTGTTCATTTATATTCCCTGCTACGTATTATTTTTTTTACACATTAAACCTAGATTTAAGGGACCACCTTGTGTGTTGCATTCATTGGCCTTAACACGTAGTACCACAAAGTTGTGTGTCGCATGTAGAACACGGACTTGCATGATTTGCTGGCCACCAGTACGTACAAGCCGTGCGATAGGAATAACCGCTAATAGAGGTTGTATGCTAGTTTGACTTAGCGGTTATAGAGGTTTTGTGTTGTGGATACAACATAGTAGGCATTGGGCGAGGAGGACAATTCCTTAGCGTATGGGCTTCGATGCACTTTTCCTTTTGTAACCCGTGAGCTCCGTCGGAGACACGGGTCAGATTACCCATGATTACTAACGGCCACTGGCGATTCTGCGGAACGTCATGCTCTTACTGATGGAGCCTCTGGTGCCCAAGGGGGACTATGTCGATCCTATTTAGCCAGGGCCCATGCGTAGGAAGGATTGTTCTTAACTACATTTCACTTAGACGGGTTAGGCTACCTTATCCGTTAGGTACGAGTACTTTTGGTTTGGGTACTTGTATCTGACCGTGGCTTGGAACAATAACTTGTCGCGGATTAGTTCGTCACATCTTGTCCTTGTTTGGTTGTAGGTATGACTTACTACTTCGATGAGAAGGTATTGAACCTTGTTGGGGTCCGGATACCATATTGGATTCATATCATGGAAAGATACGTCACCGTGAATTAGTTTACCATCTCCTATCCTTGTTTGGTTGGGGGGATGGTATGCTCGTTCAATAGGTGTGTATTGGACCATGTTATAAATTCAATTGACTTATTTATTTGAGCAGTATTTATTCAGTTTATATGGCATGATATTATGTGTCTTGTTACGTCCCTCTGAGGACTTGGTTATCTCGCCAGGTGTGTGCTATTGTCTTTCGCAGGTGCTCTAGCTCTAGCCGTGATTATCGCTATTTTTTCGAGGATGATTGCACTTGGATCGTCTTCGCTTCGCTCGCCAAATTCATATCTTTTCTCATATTTTTCCCTTTATTTGTTGGTAGTGGATTTGTCTCCGCCCAACATATTGTACCAATGACAGTTCTTAGTTGATTATATGATATCTTTTATTCATTTATTCTGTGTGGATGAGATTAGTTATTGTTCTACTGTATTTTACAGCTTATGTATTCATACGAGGATTCCATATATTGGAGTGTACTTCGTTTGAATACAGCTGGCATGTCTACGTTCCTAGTCCTACGTATTTTGGGACTGGGGCGTTACATGTTTTTGTGGTGGCCCATGCAGGTCAAGATAAATTGTTTGGTTACTTTACCGTACCAAGCAAGCCTGAGAATAGGATTAGAAGTCTAGGATCTCATCCACATACTTGACCTCTTTCCTCGATTCCATATTCGAACTACCGTTCGACTCATCAATTGCATCTCGCTTGATTCTTTCTACCAAAATTTTTATCTTTCCTTTGTGCTTGCTAGAGATTGACCCTACTAGTTAGATGTCCCAAACACCCTTAGCTTAATTCTTTAAGTTGGGTAGAATATTCCACGACCTGACACACCATTGACTATCAAGGGAATACAAATAGTATTATCTAGACCATAGAGACTAGGGGAATTTAACCCATTTGGTCAACCAAGCCTTGGTCAACATAACCGTAGAATGATGGTATAGGAGTAAACAAGACTTAGATCCTTATGACACTTAGACTATTCATATTGGTTCTTATTTCATCTATCCTCGTGCCTATGTTTTACTATCTAAACTAATGGTGCTAATATAGCCTAGTATTTGTAAGCTAATCTTTATCGAGCTTGATCAAGACATATGCTATAGAGTGGCCACTCACTAACATATTGTCTAATCAGAACCGGTATATGATGGTCTGATCAACCAAGTGCACTTTGGTTCGCTTTTATCTATCGTTCTACGTGGATGGGAACATAGCTAAACCTGTCCTTTAGTGTCCCATCCACTACAGACTTGAAAATTCTCTTTGAAATTATTCGATCGTCTTTGAATCACGTATTCGTATTCGATAACGCCTCCTTCGAACTCTATATTGCTTTCGCCTTCACCAATTTTAGAAGGACGAAGGCGTTATACTAAGAACTTCCTCTAGCCTTCTTATCGATTATGACCATACCGTATTATTATTATTTTCTATGATCTAGACCGCAATTTCTTACGGCATGATTTTGCCATTGTTTGTTCTCCATCGATACCCCCTTGTGTCTTCTCACCCCCTACTAAATTCTTAATTTCAAGGACAAAATTCTTTTAAGTTGGGTAGGATGTAAAACTCCTAAATTTTTACTATTTTTTATTAAATTTGGTACTGATTTAAAATTTTGTATTGTACGTCGCATAGTCGTATTGTACGTCGCGCACGAAATTTTAATTTTATCTTTGAATTTACTCGACGAGTGCGAATATGTACGAGCGTACATATTTTAGAAAAATATTTTTTCTAATTTTATAGTTGTAAAATAATTTATATAACAATTATTTTAGCTATCGTACGAAACTTTTAAGCTCATTATTTTATTTATTTTAATGGTACAAAGCCTTTCGTTTATAACAATTATTGATAATATTCTTGTGCATACGTATATATTTCCTAAATATTTTACTAGTCTATTTTAAATAAAAATATAATTTTTGAGATTTATTAATATTATTATTTTTATTCAAAAAGATATTTAAAAATATTTATTATTTTCAAAATTATTATTATTTTTATTTTGAAAAATATATTTGGAAGTTATTGTGGCCATTTGAATCTTGATTGGATTTTTAGATTTATTTAAATAGATTAAATTAATATCTATAATTGAAATTTGATTTATTTGATTTGATTTTAAACTAAAGGGATATAATTTAAATAGGATTTGTATTTGGATTTGGATTTGAATTAAATAGATTGAATTATCTAATTTGGGTTTTAAATCTTTTTCTAATCCTATCCAAATGGGAATTCCTACATCCTATAAATAGGCAGGTACTCATCCATGTATTTCTATTCTCCAAATAATTTCTCTACAGATATTCGTGTATCGTGTCTGTGCCCGTGTCCTCTTTCCATCCACTATAACTTCTATTACATTTATATATTTTCGTAATCATGTCCGACACACCGGACATGATTCTTTCACAAATTTTAACTCTCACGTGCAGCCCTCTGTGTCCGACAACCCGAACACAGATTACACCCGTCGTGTCCAAATAATACGACACAAAACCAAACCCTAATCCTAACTTTCTTGGCTGCCTCCCTGGCCGAGCCAACTCGGCCACCCCCATTTCAGACCACGGCAGCCACCACCGTCGGCATCACCGTCGACTCATCACCAGCCCCTACCAGTATCTGACCTCCTCACAATCCCGACCAAACTGGCAGCCCCGAACCTTCTTCTCCCTGACCGACCCTCCGACCTAACTCCATTAATGATCCAGCCCAACTCTCTCAACCACCCCGGCCAACGGCCGCACACCCGACCGCCGCCACTGCCACTGCCCGATCCCACCTCCCTACCAGCCACAGCCACACTCCTTCCAACACCAACTCCGCTGCCACCTCTAAGCCAACAACTCTCCGACTCACTAGATCCCCGCAGACGCTCTTACGGCCATCTTGGCGGCAGCACTAAGAAAAATCCACCGCCATCACCATCGTCCCCCGATACCACCGTCACAACAAACCCCACCGGCCGTCGCCACCCAAAAATTCAGAAAACAAAGGAGAACCACCACCGCCTTACCTGTCGTCCGTCGCAGCCTCGCCTCCGCTCGTGCACCCAAGTCTCCGGCGGCCCTCCGTCGTCGTGGACGCGCCTCCAGCCGCATCCCCGCAAGCTGCCCGCCGTAGCCCTCCTCCTCCGGCCGCAGTGTGCCCTAGCCGCCGTTCCCCTTTTCCTCCGCCGCGCGCGGAGCCGCTTCCCGAGCTCCCGCCAACCGCCTCCTTGCGCCGAGCCCGACCCCTTTTCCAACAACACCGTCTTCCTCCTCCCACTTCCGTTCGGCCGAGATCCACCGCAGCGCCCCGTCCGCTCAGCCAAACCCTCTCCAATCCCCTCGCCGTGCGCCTCCGGCAACGCCACAGCCCCGACGTTCCCCGCCGGACCGTCGTACGCGCCCTCTCCGACTCCGCTTCTTCTCCTCCGCCCTCATCTCCTCTCTCTCCGACCCCCGAGTCTCTTCCCGGTCGTCTCTCTCACACAGCCCCTCCGTTCTTTTTCTCCGCTATCGTGCTCTCCTCGCTCGTTCACTCCCTCTCTCTGTCGTTTCCTCTCTCTCGCCCATTCTTTTGTTGAGTGATTTGAACCCAACTGAGAGAGAAGGGGAGTGCAGCAGATGCTGCACTCAGTGCTTACTAAATTTTTATTTTTTATTTTTATTTTTTTATAATACTTAGTAGTAGTTATTATGATTCTTATTATTATTATCATTATTCTTATCCTTATTATTATTATTCTAATTATTATTATTATTATTATTATTATTATTAATATTCTATTTTATTATTATTATTATTATTATTATTATTATTATTATTATTATTATTATTTAGTAATATTTTTTCTAGAAAGGATAAGGCAGCAGCTGTCGTATATGTCCATTACTTTCACATTATGATTTGCTTTCTTTTATTATTTGTTATATTATTTGCTTTATTATATGAGACTATTTGAATGTGTAGATACATACATATATATTATTATCCTTATTTTTAATATTTTAATTTTACTAGTATAAATTTGCTACTTATTATTAGTATAAACCTCTACAATATATTATTGCTTAAAATATAGTTTTAACCAAAAAAGTATATTTGATATAATTAGAGTGGATCCTAAGTTTTTTTTCTAATATTAGATATATATATATATATATATATATATATATATATATATATATATATATATATATACATATATATATATATAAACATATATATATATATATATATATATATGTATATATATATATATATATATATATATATATATATATATATATATATATATATATATACATATATATATATATATATATATATATATATATATATATATTAAAAAAAAAAAAAAAATATATATATATATATATATATTATATATATATATATATATATATATATATATATATATATATATATACTTTTGACCCATAAAACATAGCTTCCAAAAGATTTTAAATAAAATTTTAGACTTTTAAGATAATATTTTACTAATAAAATATAGTTTTCAAGTATTATAAATAGTTTTCTAAAATTATATATATTTTATTTCCTTTGATTATCCTTGTCCATGACGAAAATCCTATTACTCATATTCCCTCACCAATTCTAGACTACCCTATGTCGACCTTAACTATTCTGACCGTCCTGGACCCGATGAAACTGTCCGTGCCACCATTAGAGGTAACCTTGCATAGTTGCTGTATCGAAGCCGCAGTTCGTACCATTTTGATCATCGCAGCACACCAGGCGTACTACCAGGCAAGACACCTTACCATTTGTTATTTATTTATTTTAGCTCATATTTTATGCATTATTTATTTTCTTTATGCAAAATAAACTGTGATACATGGCATAACCTGTTAGAACTTATTGTTCATTTATATTCCCGGCTATGTATTATTTTTCTTACACATTAAACCTAGATTTAAGGGACCACCTTGTGTGTTGCATTCATTGGCCTTGACACGTAGTACCATAAAGTTGTGTGTCGCATGTAGAACACGAACGTACGTGATTGGCTGGCCACCGGTACGTACAAGCCGTACGATAGGAATAACCGCTAATAGAGGTTGTATGCTAGTTTGACTTAGCGGTTATAGAGGTTTTGTGTTGTGGATACAACATAATAGGCATTGGGCGGGAAGGACAATTCCTTAGCGTATGGGCTTCGATGCACTTTCCCTTTTGTAACCCGTGAGCTTCGCCGGAGACGCGGGTCAAATTACCCATGATTATTGATGGCCACTGGCGATTCTGCGGAACATCATGCTCTTACTGATGGAGCCTCTGGTGCCCAAGGGGGACTATGCCGATCCTATTTAGCCAGGGCCCATGCGTAGGAAGGATTGTTCTTAACTACATTTTACTTAGACTGGCTAGGCTACCTTATCCGTTAGGTACGGGTACTTTTGGTTTGGGTACTTGTATCTGACCGTGGCTTGGAATAATAACTTATCGCGGATTAGTTCGTCACATCTTGTCCTTGTTTGGTTGTAGGTGTGACTTACTACTTCGATGAGAAGGTATTGAACCTTGTTGGGGTCCGGTGTCACCCTCATTTCTCGTATTTCCCGTATTTCATATTTATACTCGTATCTGGATTTTGGCATGTATTTTTATTTTTCTTAACTTATGGAATTTCGGTATTTCTCGTATTTCGGGTTTTGACATGGCTCGGTTTTGATTGGATTGGGTTGGTTTGGTTTGGTTTATGAGCATTGGATCACCTTAACCTATTCTCCACCCTCAACACACCACATCCCACCCTCTTTATAACTCCACTAACTTTTTCTCTTTCTTCATAAACCACCATTATTTCTTCTTCTCCTTCCTCAACACAACTCTCTTCTCCTTCCTCTCCACAACACCCACCCATAGGCAAGTGCACCTTGCCACCACATAAGAACCCTATTTTAATTATCCATTTGCTAGATTAGGACATGGTGATCAATATTAGAACTTTGCATTTTGTGATTTGGAGTCTCCATTGTTCTAGATCTAGGTTTTTCCTATTTTTGGTTTTGTATGGTTTTGATCTACTTAAGTTGGATTTTTATGGGTTTTGATGTTTCCGTGTGGGAGAGAGTTCAATTCCACCCTGGTTAGAACTTTGGAAATCTAGATTTGGAGTTCGGATGGCCAAGTTGTGATGCCTTGAAGTTTTGGAGCCATTGGAGCTTCTTCTCAGCCATGGAGAAGAAGACCCAGACCCTGCGTGCGTGTTTTTACGCGTACGCAGCTCTCTGCTTGCGTGCTTTTGCATGTACGTAGCTCTCATGCGTGCGTGACTTTTCACGTATGCAGCTCTCTGGCGTGCGTAACTTTTCACGTATGCCGCTCTCTGGCGTGCGTGACTTTTCACGTATGCCGCTCTCCTGCGTGCGTGACTTTTCACGTATGTCGCTCTCCTGCGTGCATGACTTTTCACGTATGTCGCTCTCCTGCGTGCGTGACTTTTCACGTATGCCGCTCTCCTGCGTGCGTGACTTTTCACGTAGGCAGCTCTCTGGCGTGCGTGACTTTTCACGTATGCAGCTCTCTGGCGTGCGTGACTTTTCACGTATGCAGCTCTCTGGCGTGCGTGACTTTTCAGTACGCAGTTCTCCTGCGTGCGTGACTTTTGTGCGTACGCTGCACCCTCAACCCCTTGCTTAACCCATGGGCTCTTAGAGTTTTGGTCTTATTTCTTTAAGCTTCGCTCTTCTATAGCCCTATAACACGGCATGGCATGGTATGACCAGGAACTAGCATAACACGACAGTGACCCGTAGTGGTGCACTCCTGACATGACCAACCTGACATGATAGTGGCCCGTCGTGGCGCACTCCTGACAAGTACCCAGACATGATTTATCTTGATGCTGTTGTGACGGCTAACTTAACTTGACCTACCTTGACACTGTGGGTAGTTCTTTCTTGTTTGCTTGTTAAAACCACTTGTCCTGTCTTGCATCATGTCTAGGATGGGACTCCTGAGTACCACAGTCAGGAGTACCTACTAAAATGTAATAAGGTTAATAACTAGAATAACACAGTAGTCATTAAGAGATGACACAGCTACAGGCAATCCCGTTACCTGGGCGCTCTTGGGATCTGTAGCCTGCCGACGAGTAGGGCACATTTCTAGCACACTGTCATGTGTTGCACCTTCTAAGTCACCTAAGGGTACATTTGTCTTCTGGGCAATGTACCCACCTGAATTCAACCCCCTAATTTTCGACCTGGGTACCCTGGATGGTCTGTAGGGCTTGTGGCTGTGGAATCATCTCATTGCATCTTGTTAGTAATTAGGCTTGTGATAACCCTAGTTAGTTAAAGTAGTAAGCCGTAGTATCTGCTTGGCCGTGATTGATTGAATGAGGTATAACCAGTGTAGCCATGTCTTGATCCAGTACAAGATTGCTCCCTATTTTGATTTATTGCATTATTATCTTGTCGATAAATGGTGGGAAACCAAGTTCTGTTCAGATGAAGGGTTACAACCCCGGTCCTTGTTTGGTTTACGGGTTGTAACCTGGCTGTCGGAATAGTTCCATGGTTATCTCGTCGTATATCATCCTGACATGTTTTCGTAAATTCTAGTTTTAAATATTAGATTTTCTTGTGCTAATTGCTGGCTTTTGTTCTTATTTCGTGGCCCCCATGTGGCACTTGCTATTTCTGGGGTTGACCCAGCTGGTTTTGTGTGGCCAGATTTCGGAGCAGCTCCCGAGGATCTACCAAGCTTCCAGCCCAATGGTGGCGACTAGAAGGAACCCGGGCTACGAGTGGGTTTTCTATTTTGTTTCGCTCACTCTATTGTAAAGTTATTCTTTTGAGGCGTTTAGCCGACGAGCACCTGTTAGCTCGATGCACTTTTACTTACTGTCTGCCTACGGGCTGTAAACATGATTAACAAATCCTAGGGTTGATCATGTATGACTTAACTCTTGCTAGTCCCCACATTTTGTACGACTAGCTTCCTGATCAGCTGAATATGTAATATTTGGGACGTCTTATTATTGTATATTTAATGATCATACATCTTGCGACCTTACTTACTTGCTTGTGATTGAGACATTAGGCTTGTTCATGACCATAAGAGACTGTTGGCTTGTAGTAAACCCTCATGTTTCTATACAGCCGTGACCGTATATCGAGGTGGTCTTCCATTTCAATATACGTAGCTGGCTATGTCTGCCCCCGCTCTCCAGTATTCTGGTTCTGGGGCGTGACATCCGGATACCATATTGGATTCATATCATGGAAAGATGCGTCACCGTGAATTAGTTTACCATCTCCTGTCCTTGTTTGGTTAGGGGGATGGTACGCTCGTTCAATAGGTGTGTATTGGACCATGTTATAAATTCAATTGACTTATTTATTTGAGCAGTATTTATTCAGTTTATATGGCATGATATTATGTGTCATGTTATGTCCCTCTGAGGACCTGGTTATCTCGCCAGGTGTGTGCTATTGTCTTTCGCATGTGCTCTAGCTCTAGCCGTGATTATCGCTATTTCTTCGAGGATGATTGCACTTGGATCGTCTTCGCTTCGCTCACCAAATTCATATCTTTTCTCATATATTTTTTCCTTTACTTGTTGGTAGTAGATTTGTCTCCGCCCAACATATTGTACCAATGACAGTTCTTAGTTGATTATATGATATCTTTTATTCATTTATTCTGTGTGGATGAGATTAGTTATTGTTCTACTGCATTTTACAGCTTATGTATTCATACGAGGATTCCATATATTGGAGTGTACTTCGTATGAATACAGCTGGCATGTCTACGTTCCTAGTCCTACGTATTTTGGGACTGGGGCATTACAGTAATTTATAAGCCATGCGTTTAGTAGGTTCTGTAATAAGATCACATTCAGAACATGACATCGACTGCTTACAATCCGGCGACGAATAGATTGGCTGAAGCTTTCAATAAAACAATTGTCAAACTTCTCAAGAAATTTGTGTTGTCTAATAAACGTGACTGGGATAAGAATTTAGGCGAACGCCTTTGGGTCTACCGCACAACATTTCGGACTCCGATGTGTAATACACTGTTATCCCTAGTATACGGGAGTGAGGCCGTGCTTCTTCTCGAAATCCAGATCAACCTCGCTACGAGTGGCCATAACAAACCATTTGACAAAGAAAGATAATCAACGTTGCTGGTTGAAAGAGTTAGAGGCGTTGGACGAAAAGCCTCTTGGCTCAACAGCTTATCGAACACTATTAGGCTCGCATCTTCGAGGCTTTCAATATAAAAGTCAAGCAAAGAACTTTCCAAGTGGACGACCTTGTCCTATCAGTCAGGAGGCCAATGGTGATGACTCATAAAATACCAGGGAAGTTCGAACCCAAATGGGAAGGCCTTTTCATCGTTGAGACGGTATATTCTAATGGTGCCTACCATCTCGCAAAGCCTAACGGGGACTTGTTCATAATGCCAATCCATGGCAAGTTCCTAAAGGAGTACTATGCTTGAAGCCCTTCGATATGTACTTCCACATCCCCAACAAAAAGCTTCAAATTTGGCAACCGAGTTTACCCCCTTGATCATTATATGTTTTTAGAGCCTAGTTGCTCTAGGACACTCCTTCAATATTTCTCCGTTGAAAACATCCAAGTCCGTATCACCTCTGAGTCGTTTTCCTACCTCCCCATAGAGCTTAATCTTACCTCTCAGTAAGATAACACTGAATGGATGTTTACCATGTCCATATTACCTATGAGTAAACATTCTCATTCAACAGCCCCCGCGTTGTTACACTTCACCCATAGAACATCCACGTCCATGCTACCTCTGAGTTTTTCTTTATATCCCTATGGAGTTTATTTACTATGTTTCTATCACCTATGAGTAAGAAAATTCTACCATAAATTCCATGTTTACCATGTCCATATTACCTTTGAGAAAACTTGTTGGTTAACCGAATTCCCAATCCCATCTTAACGTATCGTCTGCACCTAAAGCCCAAGTGCACCAAAGATGTCAAGTCCACAAAATCATTAGTTCATGATAAATGAGCAATCAAAAGTTCTTTATTTCTTTCATCAAAAAAGAGAAATATGACTACATCTCAAAAAAATAAAACAAATAAAAAAGAAAAAGAAAAAAGCAATAAAAAGCACAAAAAAGAACAAAGCTAAGGGTCGGCAGATATTTTGTCAATATGACGCTTTAAAATCTCCGCCCTGGATTCAACAGTAGCCAGAACCCGACGTTCAGCTTCGCGGCACATTACTTCTTTGTCCTCAGAGGTAAGGTCAGCGGCATGCTTGGCGTCTAACTCCTTCTTCTTATGAAACAAATTAGCCATATGTTGAGTGAATTATACTGCCTTATTCTCAAGTGCAATGTGGTCAGTCGTCACTCATTCAGAATCCACCAGGAGTTGAGACTGATATTCCTGCAGCAAGCGGATCTTCACATCAATCTCCGCAACGTGGACATCCAACGACTCATGCAGACTGACCCGATCCTTTATGGCCAACGTAAGTTCCTGCTCCTTGGTCTCAGTGTCAGTCGAACTCTACTCCAAGATGGCCAGATTGGCTAAGTAAGCTGACTCAGCCTCAGCCACCAGCTTATCCTGCTCTAGCTCTACTAGGGAGAAGAGATCATTCTGCCAGATGCTCTGAAGCTCAGTAAGATGATAATCAAGCTCGATAATGGCACCTCTAAGATCTCAACTATATGATCATGGCCCTTGTGAGACCGAATCAAGCCAATTTGTGGGTGTGCCATTGCCTTTGCTGTCGCAAAACTCCGACCTTCCTCCAACATAGCTGATACCCCCTCCTTAACATCTTGTACACAGCCTCGACGAGAAACTCACGTACTCATTCGCCTCGGCCAATGCTTGAGGCATCATAGGGGGAGTCATTGGGATTCCCATATGAGCCGGACGGATGGTAGAACTTAGCGGTAGTACAACGCTTTGGCTCGACAGAACAGCCATCACCCTACTTGTCGAACCTTTAGCCACCGAAACTTCAGGATTTGAGTCCCCTGAGGAGACTTCGAGCCAGGTATTGCCAGAATCTCAGTATCTGTAGGCTCTGCTTGAGCACCAACAATTTCAGGATCGAAAATCATGGAAGCCAACAGCTTCGAAGGACCCGTCACAGTCCCCCAGGTGGTACGGATAAAAGTGTATTCTTCTATAACAGGGCCCTTGCCCTTATCAAGACTTGCCCCAGAGGGCTCACCAACATCAAGGCCCGCCACGGTCGGCTTAGAAATTGTACCGGGTGCTAGAGTAGGCTCATCTACTCCACATCCTGTCGAAGGAGCAGGTATAGGACTCGGAGGAAGGATCACTTCCTCCATCTTAACTTCTGCCACCGGGGCAGGAGTATGACTTGGCGGCACAACCTGCCTCTCCACCTCAATCTCTGTCACTGGGGCAGGTGTTGGACTGGGCATCAAAATCGGTTCCTTCTGAACATGTCCAGGCGAGAGTTCAGCCGCGACCACCCCTTCAGCTATGCCAGACTGGTTATCTCCACCTATTGTAAATTCCCATTCGATATTCCCAGCAGTGTCATCCAGAATGTCATCCGACGGAGACGAGTCCTAATCTACCTCTTTCTCGAGAGGAACTTTCGTAAATTCCTCGTCCAGGGTTTGCGTGGCGGTCTCTTCACAAGTGCCCATAACCGGTTCCTCCACAGCAGGCGAGGGTCCCGCTTGATGTGTATCTGCAAACAAAATGTGATCATTATCGCTATCAATATATACAAATCAGGTACAAACAAGATTACTTAGAGCACCCATCGGAGGTTTTTCTTCAGCAATCATTGATTCCATTAAATCACTGAAGTCATCCTTCCCATAGTCAAATACGACGGAAGCATCGATTCAGACAACATCCTTTTGGTCTCCTTCGACTGAAGACTCTATATTAGGAGGTATACGCTCTTCAGGAGAGTTGGCGACTTCCTTCTCAATGTACATATTCGTGTCTCGTTTTGAAGACCTGGGTTTCCTCTTTACTGTACCCTGCAGACGAAAGCGAACACGAGTAAGAGGTTATGAACCACTATATGGTAAAACTGACAAAAATTTGTTTACCTGGTCGGGAGAAAGCTGTTGGCCTATCTATGGGAATTGTGGCACCAGATTTCGTGGCCAGAACTTTCCTTTACATTTTCGGCACAGAAGACCCCGCTCCCATCGGGGTATGCATCTTTAGTTGGCTACCTGTGGACTCCTCGGAAGGATCATCCGTTCTAGCAACCGGAGCAGCTACCGGTACTGAAGCAACTGCCGATATCGGAGCATCTAGCGGGCAATACGCCTAGGCTTTCACAATCACGACGTCAGACGCCTCAAGCTGCATTCCGATGATGAAGCTCATCTCCTTTTCATAGCCTGGACCTGGAGTGTTGGTCGAAAAATAGAGCTTGATGGCAGAATACAGGATATTCGACTTAGGGTTCAAAAGTATGGCTGTGAATCGCACCCTCGTGCACATGGCATTGTAATACTGCCAAGCCCTGGCTCCATCTAATAGGCTCTCGATTTCCTCCAAGCAAGTACTCGGGTTGTCCAATATCGCTTGGCTGTAGCCGAATTGATGAGGAAAATGGCTTGGTAAATACGGCTTCATGAAGCAATAGTTTATGTTTTAGTACACCAAATATGAGGGTCGAATGCATTGCAGCTAGCGAAACCTCCAATCCGAAAGAATGACGGCATCTATGCCCGTATCCTCCAGCTCTTCATCAGCTTCAAAGCCCAAAAAATATGGGCCAACTTTAGAATTGTCCCATCCTTGTAGATGGGACAAAATCTTTCGACAAATGGGGACACCAGTATATTGCCAGTTCCTTCTGTGGTAGCGGTGGATAAAGGCATCTCCGGCCACATGCCCCTCCTCTGGGCCAAGACTCATTACATTGGGATGGTGTAGTATCAACCACTCTATCAAATAGTGATACAAAAGCTCTACTCAGAGAAAATTCTCATTTTTTCCTTTCATGGCCACAACATCCCTGGTAAACTCTCGCAGACCTCGCTGCAGGTTGCATACCATCGCAAGCAGCAAGGCCAGACGACGGCCGAATACTAGTTTCACAATAGGCAATATAAGTCTCTTGGTCACCCTTTCTACAGAACCTGAGCCACCAGGGAGCACATAGTCCCGAAGCCATATCATTAGATAGGCAGCTAGCACAACTTTTGGAGACATCATGTGTGTGCAATGCTAAAAACTGCTATATATTTTATCAGCCGACATCTGGTACTCATCCTCTCGCAAATTCCTCTCGTCGACATCCCTCATTGGTGATGATTTTAGTGCTCTTAAAACCCTGAGGAGTATTGAAGCGAACCTTCATCAGGTCGCTAGTGTCCTGAGTAAGGACATAATCCCTCCAAATGGTCACGTGAAGGGATGTCCTGGTCTTATCCCTTCGCTGATTCATATAATGATGGCACATCACTTCCTTGAAGACCATCATCATTTGTGGGTGCTTTTCTTCCAAAGCGGAGAGCTCCTCGTTCTTGGGAAAATACTCTTCATATACCTCTATCCCCCAAGGGAGTCTCGAAACTTCGAACAACTTTTGAAAAGCTAATCCCATTTCCCCTATGGGTGTATAAAAAGTCCCAATATGATGGTTGTACGGCTCTAGGAGGGACAAAAATATAGGTTGGTTCAACTCCACCACAACCTAGGTAGCCCGTATAACAACTTTCAAGCTGATATCCTTGAGCTCGACCTTAAACATTGACAGTGTCCAAAGTGTCAGATCATTCCATTTTGATACGTGATGGCACCAACCTTCAACCCAAAACTCCCCTTTTGGGTACAAAACTTTGGCCGCCAATATCTGGTTGGCAAAGATTGAAGCACTGAAGACGTAGTTCTGGTTGTAAACATCACTATTTATGCTCCCGGGACGCAGAACCCATAGAGAGAAAGACGACCCACCTCGCGCAAAGTTGATGGTGTCTTTCGGGTTAGAAATAGAGTCGATCCTCGAAGTCCCCGAAATTGCCCCTCCTTGAGTAGGGGTAAGGTCTCATTTCATTCTCCTCTTAGAGGCCAACAAGGTGAAAGAAGTCAACGGTAGTTGACGCTCGATCTTTGGTATATACATACATAGGCCCTTCGCCTTAAAGAACCAGTATTCCTTAACCTTCAGAATCATAGCCTCATAAGACGCCAGTCTGTCCCCAAACAAAAATTCGGGCTTCACGTAAGTTTCGGTGGCACTCCCCGCAGTACGGATTGGGCTACTCTTTATCATGACCTGGAAGAAGGAAGTGGGCTGATCCCTGATCAGTGCCATCCTTTCCAACGGCTAGTCCAACATAATCACAGCCTTAGCCAGGTTGACCACTACCACATTAAAGTCCAGACCCATCTGGCAGAGGGATTAGTCAAATAAAATCTCGTTCAACCGTGACAAAGTCATAGACACTACAAAAGACAAAAGAAAAAAAGAGTTAGCAAAAACTTGGCCCTTTTGATAAAAGACAAAAAAGTTATGTGCAATCTGGCATCAGCGCATCTAAAACTTTTGTGCATCAGTAAAAATCAAAGTCTCGATGCATCATCAGGATAGACGTCCATGCGCGTTGACTGAGTTCGACCTCAGTACATCTCTAGGACCGAAGTCCATGCGCGTTGGTATGAAAGCTTCAACGCATGTCCAAGACCGAAGTCCATGCGTGTCAGCGAGGTAAAGCTTTGGTGCATTTCCAAGACCGAAGTCTATACGCATAAGCATTGTGAAGCTTTGGCGCATCTCCAAGGTGTAGCTCTTCGAGCTACACCCATGTGCTTCAGCAGGGTGGTTGGCGTATGTTCCAAGATGGGTATCCATCCATGCGCTCAAACCGTACACAAAGTGAGTGCGTGTTTGAAGAAGACTCTCTACGGCGGCCGCCCACCGATGAATTCTATGTACACGTTGGGGTGCATCGTGTCGGTGACTTGGGGCTCGTCGTCGTCGACTTCGATGGGCTTCTTTCCTTTGCCTTTTCCCTTGTCTTTTCCCTTGTTGGTAGCATGTCACTACCACTTTCTAGAATAAAGGTATTTTGATAATTGTGAATTTATTTTATTTTTATATCATTAATTTGATAATTGTGATTTTTAGAATATTTTAATACTATTTTAATTGATTGATTGTGTTGTGCTTCTAGCAAGTGAAACCCTAGAACTAATTTGACTAGAGGCTAACCATGAATCCTTGAGACTTAGTTAGTGGACTTAGATTAGTTAGTTGGGCTCTAATTAGTCTAGAATGGCTAGAAAAGATTAGAATTTTAATTATTTAATAAGCCACTTTGGGCCTTTAGCTGAAGGGCTAGTTTTATAACATAGAAAGGACGGTTTGGGCCTTGCATTCAACCCAAACCCTAGCCCATACCTGGCCGGCCAGCTACAGCAGCCCCATCTCCCATATACTACCATCTACATGAAACCCTAGTCTTCCTTTCATTGCAAAACCCTAACCCTAATTGTGTTCTTCCTCAAAAGTTGCCTTCTTCCTTCAAAACAACTCCAAATCAAACCAAACAAATTGCAAACTAGTCCCCTTGAGTAGAGGAGGTCTCCATTGGCTTGCTAGCGAGGATTTGGGGCGTTTCGACCATTAGATTTGGCGGAGGAACTTTGCAATAGACTTTTTATTAGGATTCCAACTCCCAATTGGTAAGGATCTATAAACCTATTTAATTTCCTGTTTTCTCTTCATGGATGCATGCATGTAGGCATCATAGACTTATATACCAAGCTTGGTAGGATTTCGTGTCCATTTGATACGCGTATCGGAGGCGTATCGGTGTATTGTAGGAAGTGTTTGATGAAATACTTCAATAGACTGTTCGTAAATGTTTTCCAAAACTAATTTCATAGATTTATGGATAATTATGTGTAGATTGTAGATCTATGTGACTGAGGTAATTTAAGACACATTTTGTGTCATTTTTTGGACACAGAGATGCCCACACGATACTATGGTGCGTGTCCTGCGACCACGAGTCTCGTACTCGCTAGACACGGCACATGGACACGTAAAACTTGGTGGACATGTGGGGGCAACCTCTGTCAATGTTCTAACAAAGTTTCATGAGAAATGGATTCGTATCGAGGGAGAAATTGCACTCGCATGGGTTTTACACTGACTGTGCACGCGCGAATTTGACCCACTGATACGTTGTTCGTTCTCGGACATGACACGCCCTGGACACCTTACAGACACATTGACACGTAGCCCTAGACCTACCCTACCAGTAGACACGAGCTCGAGACCAATGGTTGGACACGTTGTGTCATAGGCCACTCGACACACATGCATGACCCCCTATTTTGTGCAGTCTGATACCTTGTGTTCAACATTTCTGTGGACACTTCAACACCACTTGGACACGATCCTATTGACTCCATGGATACCCTGACAGTTGGTCAACATGTTGACACTACCTTGCAACCAAGTGCTTTGACACTTTGTGCACAAATATGCCCGACACATACCGCACACACTGCCTATACACAAGTTCTGATGCCCTCAATGACACTGGCTTTTGACACCTCTATTTGACTATGGACACGACTCGTTTGGACACTTGACACTGTGACACATGTTCACAGACACACACACCCTGATACTGGTTTGACACTTTCACACATTCACATACCCCGTCACACATTACCTTGCCTTGACACACTCTTCACATACACACCCTTTTACCTGTCTATTCTTCACTTGTCTGTACTCTTTAACCCTTGCATTGTTAGCCCATTTGTATTTGTTTAGTTCTGTCCAGATATTGCGTATTAGCCTATGGTATATATATATATATTTTTTTTTTTGGTATATATATTGCGTATTAGCCTATGGTATATATATATATATATATATATATATATATATATATATATATATATATATATATAAAATATATATATGTGTGTGTGTGTGTGTGTGTGTGTGTGTGTGTGTGTGTGTGTTTTGGTATTGGTTTACTCAGCTATATATATTATGAGGTTGAGAGTATGTATATAGGTTATCTATAGATATAGTATATATGTATAGCTGGTTGTATATATAAATGATATATATATGATACTTGGCTTGGTAACCTCGTCTACTTGTAATAGACAATAGTTTGACCTTAGATTGACCCATGAGACTTGTATGCTAGAGTTTGACTAAACCCTAGATAGCTTGACCTAGTTTGACTAGAATCTTGACTAAGAGTTGACTTTGTCCTAGAATGGTCTATAGTCATGTAGAATGCGTTGTTAACTTCCATTATTACATCTTGAACCCAATGTAACCTGTACTGCTCCAAATAGGACTCAGTTACTCTGGTTCGGACATATGTTCTCATCAGTCGCTTAGGATACCAGGCGAGTACATTCTCTGATCGTTTCATACTTGCTAGGACTTATATTCTAAACTACTTGATGCTGACACTTGTTATCACGGATTAGTACTATATGGATCTTTTCATGCGATGTTATCCCCTTAGCGGATACATCGGGTATTTCATGTTCGTGTATTTTATTATTAGCATAGTGTACTCCTTGTATTCGTGATATTCTTGTACAATTGTGTGCTCTCATGTACTCTCGTGTGCTCACATGATCTTCTTGTGCAAACTAATCATCGTGTATGTAACATAACTTGAATGGATCCTAGTGTATTGATTGGGGATGGGGGAGTAGAAGTGGTTATGTGATTATTTCTTTAGTTTACTCATGTGCAAACTCTGTAACTTAGTCGTGTGCAACATCAAGCCGATTACAAAACCATCTTGTGCTCTAAATCACTTAGTCACTTACAGTTCGTACTCTTCATATATATATTTCTAGTTTATTAGATATCTCTCTTATCTTTCATATACATTTTTTTATAGCACTTTATGTAACTTATTCTATTGCTTGTTTTATATTTCATGCTATGATATGAACTGTTTGAAAGATATGTGCTCGTTTTTGTCATGACTGGACTTGTTAAAAATATTTCAGATAATATTGAGGAGTTCTGTCCTACTTACTATGGATCCCATCTAGACGACACTTATGAGTTGGACCCACAGGAGGATCTAACTCTAGATGAGGACATCACCCCTATTACTTAGGCTAGATAGCTAGACGCTTATCTTATTTTATTATATTATTTGTATTGACATCTGAGTTGTATAAATTGTGGATGTTGAGATGTTAGTGTTGTTTAGACCCTTAGACTTATTTTCTTCTGTTTGTATTTCTTTTTTGAGACTTCATATCTATCTTATCGTGCCTTTTATTTACCTCTAGATTATGTGATTGAGTAATATTCTTTTGAGATTGTCCTCCGTTTGGAGAGTACATTATATTTGTGTTAGATGTGATTGTGACCTAGAACATCATTCTACCGCCGATACTGCAGCGTAGGCTGGATGTACTCACTTCTCGTGTCCCTACACCGGGTACGGGTCGTGACACGTTTTTAGTGGTAGCCCATGCAGGTCGAGAGTCACATTTTTACGATGTCGCAGTAGTGCAACAACTTAGTTGTACTACTACGAGCCAGTGATAGAGTATAGGAAGTAAGGTATTAGAATGAGAGGATACTCAATCACAGTTAGAATTCCTTAGGAGATTCATGGGCAACCCTTAAGAATCTCATTTTGACCTTCAAATTGAAATCTTTTCTCTTGTTTTGTTTATCCTTACTCTTTGTTATTGAATTTGATTTTGATGGATTGTTGTTGATTTGATTTTTCCTATCGAGATGAATTTTATAGCCTAAGTTACGGTATTTTCTGATAACATATGTTGACGGGAATAATAGGAAAGGTAAAACGTCTACTTGGTTATGGAGCCTGGAGTTTATCGCAACCATATTAGCCGACGTGGCGGGAACGTAGAGACCTGACTTCGGATGTATATATCTTGGTTATGAGATTTGGAATTACTCGCAGCTATATTAGTCGGTATAGCAAGGATTCCAGACGACATGTTTATAGAGGTACATACCCTAGTTACGGGATCTACCATTTATTGCAGCCTTGCTTACTAGTATGGCGAGGATTCTGAGTATTATGATTTTGGACAGACGTATATGATTATCAGATTGTATCTTGAGAAAGTTCTTAACATATCATCTCCACTCATTGACTGCACTAATGACTTCCTTGCATTACTAACAGGATAGATTCCTGCCTTCTTTAATTCCCTCCCTCATATGTCCTGCATATACAAATTGCCTCACTGTATACCCTATATGGAAACTATTACATATATTGATATTATTATTCTGGTCCCTGCTATGTTGTCCTGTCCTAGCATTAGAAAATTGTCTGCATTCAAGATTATTTGCCATAGGTATTCTGTCATTACTCAGTCTTGAATGCCAGTTAGGAAGCCACTGTCCTGCCTACATTGTTCTGTCCTTATTTATCGTTTGAGTTCAGATTTGAATAACTGTCCTCACTCCATAATTGTTCATACATCATGTATAAGTCCTAACTAGTTTGGGTTGGAGTATTTCGAGTGTAGCTATGGTTTGATCTGTTCTTAGCAACCAGTTGTCTGTCCTATATTTAGTGTTCAACCTCAATTCAAATGTCAGACCATAGTAGTAGTAGCTAAGTGGTATGGCCCCTTTGATCTTTTGTATCATACCTCTCTTTCCATATATTTTATCCTAATTTTAATTAGCATATTGGGTCCAGTCTAAATATAGCATGTCTTGTTTCTATCTAGCCCTCTCTTTAGGTATCAGACATACCTTGTGCAGCCCAATGTTGCAGTCCATTGGTTTTAGATGTTGTCACGACCCGCACCCGCTTTTCGAATATGAAACGTGTCCAAGCCCAGCCTACGCTGCAGAGTCGGCGGTAGTACGCTGTCTAAATACAAGTCACGACAATCTAGAATCACATGGTAAACTAAATCTCATCCACAGAATAATCGAATCAATCAAGATCAATAAAATACCAAAGAAACTGAATATTATAACTGAATATATCCAAGATTCAATGTCACGTTCGGTGGACACAAATCCACTACCAATAGACGGAAAAATAGAGAAAATATAAGAAATGAACCAACTGAGTACAACCTGCTAACCAAGTAACCTCAACTGTAAAGCACCGTGATCTGAAGCTATCTCAAATCTACTCATCTGCTCCTGACTCAAACTCGACTAACCTTAAGAGATCATCAGGTCCTCAGAGGACTAGCAAGATACATAAAAACGAGCCTTTCTAACAGTTTATTATGCATGGAGAAAGATACAGACTAAACAAGTAAGACTGAGCAAATGAATAAAGCACGAAACTTTACACTGTCTACACATAGATGAACTGCTGAACAAGGACTAGAGAACTCTTGTCAAGACGGAGAACAAAATCGAATACTCAAACCCTCGTCCCTAACGTGGACTCGCAGGTTTGAACTACTAACCCTCGCCCCTAGTGTGGGCTCGCAGGCTAGCATCACCCTCGTCCCTAGCGTGGACTCGCAGGTGTAACATACACTACTAACCCTCGTCCCTAATGTGGACTCGCAGGCTAGCATCACCCTCGTCCCTAGTGTGGACTCGCAGGCGTAAACCCTATACTACTAACCCTCGTCCCTAGTGTGGACTCGCAGGCTAGCATCTACTACTAACCCTCGTCCCTAGTGTGGACTCGCAGGCTAGCATCACCCTCGTCCCTAGTATGGACTCGCAGGTGTGGACCAAATAACTACTAACCCTCGTCCCTAATGTGGACTCGCAGGTCAGCATCAAGGATTCAAGACACGGAGGTAAAAGCAGTTCGGTTGACGACTCGATCAAGGCTCAATGAATACGTCCAAATAAATACAAAGCTAACTGTGAACACTGTCTATATAGCAACGATACAAATATAAAAATAGGATATGAAAGATACATGGAAACAATATGATGAAAACTGGATAATAATAAAAGGACAGTGCATGTAAATAAAGCTGTGTAGAAAGGCAAGGTATACTTGCCTGTTGTCCCGAGCTGCGGATACGGGTTAAGAGTCCGTATCAAGTCCAAGTAACCTGTTATACAATTTTATAATTGTTAATAATTAATCTAAGGATAGCATGTTTATCTTTTAATTTGGTCGGCTTCCTAAGCCTTCTTAACCCAACCACATTGTGCATCTATACATATTGCTACTTACTCTATATTCCTGAATTCTAATTCCTGTTAGGCTTACAACCTTGCCTATACCTATACTTCCTCCGCAAGGCTTTGCCCAATCTAGAGCCCTACTGCTATATATAACCATGGCTATGGAACTCTTGCCAATATAGGTCTAAGTGTTTATATAACCTGTCATTGAAATACCTAGCCAGTATCACCACTCCTTCCTTGGAGCTTGACACTACTGATTTACCTTACCTGTGTTGTGTTTCACAGTCTGCATAATCTTCCAAGGGGGTTTTATTAGTCCAGTACTCCTGAATGTTGCTGTTCACCACTGCTGCTCCTAAGCATGTAGACACAACCTAGATATTTTCCTCTATAGGCTGGTACCTGTACCCTGTTATCAGTAATACTCAGGGTCTACTTCACTAGTAGTTGTCGTCCCCACATCTGTCATACGATGCTCGACCCAAAACCTGATAACGTCTCAAACCCCATATCACCATTTAAATCAACTATATGTATCCACTCAGGCTTCCTCTCTTGCGCCATCTCCTGTAGATATTTCCAACTATCTTCTGATATATATATATATACCCAATCTGGATACATATTATCAACTACCACAACCAATATACCAAGGTTTCAGTCATCCCTTCTAAGGAGTGCCCTGATGACCATGCCTCTTAATCTACTACTATACTTCTAATTTGATATACAAGTAAATTAATACTTGCCTAGGACTGCAGCTTAAGTCCAAAGCTTGCATACCTCCTTCTGTGTTGTCCTGCAGGTTTTGGTACCTGTTTCTGCCCTGTACATCTATATAGGCTTGGCTCTCAACTAGTGTCTAAGGCTATGAAGGAAAATTTATATGAACATCCTGTCAGTATTTAATGGTACATGGGTTCACTTAAGCTTACTCAACATTCACAAGGGATGGTCCATGATGTTACACTGTACCTCTCCTATTAGACTTCTTACTAGTGCACTCTATTGACTGCTGTATCTAGTTGTACAGACCTGGTCATGGTCCTGTGGTGCTCAGGTGATACACCTACATCTAGGCCAGGTACCCATGAGTCAAAGTCCCTTGTCCACAATGTGTTGATACCTGGTTACCCATAATACACTATTTCTTTACCTGGACCTACTCATGTATACTCCCAGGTACATTCCTGTTCCCTGGACTGATGACCATGAGCAGATGGACTTAACACAATGTATGATTGAACTTAATGCCTACCCGAGCCTTCTCACAACCAATGGGCTGCCATATTGTAATACAAGACCGATCATAAGATGAGGTATTCACTGGTTCGAGTTTTTATAACAGGCAGTCTTCTTCTGAAGCCATTATTGAAACCATTGTATCCTCTTACCAGTTTAGAACACATAGGTATATGGTATACTAGATAACTGAAGAATAAGGCCCTTGTTCACGACTGCTATACTAGGCTATCTGGAAAAATGGCCACAAAAATTCTATTTGTAAAATAAGAGACATCTCAGTAGTGCCAGGGAATGATAACCTAAAGAGGCATGGTACAGAACATGGGGATTCTGGGACTGATCATCAAGTGCCAGTGGCTGAACGATCAGAAATAAGGTACAGGACAACATTCACAGACCTGACTCCAATGCAGGACATCCATTTGTTAATATCAGTAGGATAGAGGAAACTCCCTGTGTTGGTATCAATTGGATACCAGGAAGTTTACATGCTATTACCCAGAGGTACAAGGAATCACATCAGTACCTAATTGGACAGTGGTCTCAGCTGTCCTACCTTAGCTGATCCTAACTGTTCATATGGACAGGCATCACTCGAGGACCCTCATACTAAACCCCTGTCTATGACCCTCTCCAAACCTCTTTGGAGCTACAGCATCCTCATATTGCTCTAATACATGTAGGGTACACTCCCATCCTTGTTTTTTCCTAACTCATGTATGGTCTGAATCTAGGGGTATGAAAATCAACATCATATACATTGGCCTATATGGATCCTATTGACAGGCCATACCCCCTGGCTTACTACTTTGTTTATAAGAGAATGAGAGGTGGGCTAAATTTAACAAAATGCTGAAGTATATTTATGCATTATAAAATTAGCAATACAATTAGAGAACTACGAAGACTATAATGTTCAATCCACATGAGTTTTCAGATCAGATTAGCTCATCACTTTGCTCTTATTTCGTAGCTGCTATATCTTATGATTAGCAAATAAATGAAACAAGTTTAACTGGAAACTCCATGATCTGACTAACCCAAACACTCGAACACATATGTTTCCTATATGAATACAATGTAATGAATGCAATAAGGGGCACCGTTACATTTTACCCACACCAGTTTCAGGCATCTTTCTCTTTAGTCCCTGATACCCGCATGATACCATTTAATTATCGTGTCCTTGACCTACTATACCCTCATATATTGGACAAGGTGTGATACACACTTCTGCAAGGACAACATCCCCTAGGTGGCTAGGTCTAAACTTGCCTTAGATTGTTTCGTGTATACCGCTACCCTCCCTGTCATTGTGATTCCCTATACTAATCATTACATCTGCAGGTGAATGGACTCGTGTCTCAACACACAAGTATTGGGAACAATCCTTGGTTTCCTTTTTACTCAGGAATTCTATCGAACACTTCATCTAATCAATGGAATCAATCGGGACGAAGGTGAAGGAATTACCTGTGATTGTACGACTCGACTGCTCCTCTTCCTCCTTCTCCTTCCTGCGGCAGGGAAAATTGTCCTTAGGGTTTTTGCCGAGAGATTTTCGGGTTTGGTTACAAGCCTCTGTATTTATGCCCTTGTTGATCTTCCTGGAGAGATTCGGAAGAATCTGAATTGATTCATCTAAAATAGGGATGAGAGTTATCGTGATTTCGGTTTGAATTCAAAGCAGGGGTTTAAATCGTTTAATGGAGATTTGAATTAAGGCCATTTGCACAAGGGTCCCTCATACTTTCCTATATTCCCTTTTTGACCTTCTATTTGGTTAATTTCCAATAAAACCAATATAACACATAACTAATGTAGGAGACAAATAAATAATAAGATAATAAAATGGAAAAAAAACATGAGAGGATAAAATTGGTCAAGGGGTTGACAACTCTACCCCCCTTAAACAAATTTCGTCCTCGAAATTTAAGGGGCTGATCCACTAGAATGAATGTTCTAGTACAAATTGCTACAAAAGAAATTTAATTCCTCCTAAAGTTTAAATATAAGTCTATCTATACTACTGCCAGTATCTACTGAAAATTTTTGTCGGCTGCTCCCTGCGGTGTTGTCGCATCTTAACTAACAAGGAAAACACTTTAGCCGTTTGAAGAGATTTTCAAGAAGGATGCAAATCAAGGATTCAATGAAATCAAAGATTAAGGATTAATAATGAGACAAGACATGTGGATGAGATCCTAGGAGTCTAATCCTGTTTGCAGGCTCACGACGGTACAGTAACGTAACCGAAGTGATTAACGTAGACCTGCATGGGCCACCAAAGATGTTTAGCCTTCCTTTATATGTATTTTTCTTAAGCTATCAGCAGATTAGAAGAGGAATATTAGAGTGTACATGTGTACTTTTTATCTTCATGAACATATGTGTATTTGGTCTTGTCCATACTACCCTGTTCTGTTTATCTAAGGTTCTGACCACACTACTTAATGTATCACCATGTATCAGTATACTTAAATATCCAGTATCTGACCATTTCATTATATCCTAGCCTGCATTTGATGAACAAATACCCAAGCATTAGTGTTTAGTCCTAATTGTTCACTGTCTCCTTCATAAATATCCTTTCATTGCATCATTTAGAGTACTTTTGAGTCCAGATCACATCAAGTTGATCCCTCCTCTACCATTGCCTATATCATTGCTCTGTTCAGTCCATTAAACATGAGTATAAATACTTATTAGCAAGTTGCAACCTCGTTTCATATATGTATCGGTCGATTACAATGCATATTCTATCTTTAATATATATTTGTTCAGATCCTTTGATAGTTCATTACCTACACCCTTCATTCAATTTTCCAGGTAGCAGTCCATGTTGATCCTTGAGTTCAGTCCTAACAAGGCAATTGCCCTATTTTCCTTTTTCTCTACTGCATTCATTGCTGCTGTGTTTAGACATTAATGATGTACATTGTGTATTGTTGGATATGGATTTTGGGCTGCCTTAGTCCATTTACCTCTGGTTCATTATAACCAGATTTTATAGTATTCATATATGTGATGAGTAGCATCTATTTTTAGAGATTTTGGGAGACACTAACCTATGTATATATATTGCTATATGGGTGTGGTGTTGGGATTCTCATGTGTGTGAGAGAGAGAATTGGTCAAGAAAGATTTGGCAGTAGATGAGTGGCTATGCAAAGTATCCTATGAGTGGAAGAGCCAGTTGGTGCACAGTGGATAGCACTTGTCAAGTGGTCTAAGAGGAAAAGTATTAAAAATACATTATGTATCTATGTGTTGAGAGTGTTTCCCATCCTACCTAAGTGTGAGTAGTATTCAGGTTAGGATATGAGGGTTCTCATACTGAGATACCTGTATATGAGTACTAGACATATGGGGCTATGTTATATACTTACGTGTTATGAGAGAGGCTTGTAATGACTACGACTATAGGCTTTAGTCATGTGTGTAAGTTGTATTATAGCTAGTTCTGATTAGTTGAGTTATATTTGATATAAGATATATATTGCGGTTGTTATGAGCGGTTAAAGTTGTACTATATATATAAAATAGGGATGGGGATATATGTGTGTGTGTGTGTGTGATATATGTCACGACCCGTACCCTAGAGTAAGGGCACGAGAACGTAACAACGCCCAGCCTATACCGCAGTGTTGGCGGTAGAACGTTGTCCTAGGTCTTATGCATCTAACAGTGTAAGGATAAGCAGTTTATACTCCCCGAATGGGGGTGACATAGCAGAATGTAAACTCAATCACATCTAAGGTAGAGCATAAAGGAAGATAGATAAAACATGAAATCCAAAAGAGATACAGCAGATAGAAGTCTAAGTGTCTAAGATACACAAACCCAGAAATACATCTCAAAGCTCAAATACAGTAATCCATAAAGTAAATACAACTCCAGACGACTGAAATAGCTATCTAAACAACCTCTAATGTGTCTCCTCTAGGCTAGCAGGCAACCTCTATGCTATCTGTAAAATTTATCAACAGGTCCAGTCAGGACAGGAGCGAGCACAGTACATCTCAACAGATCATAGCGGGTTAGAAAATATAATCATGCAGTAAAGTAAGATACATGATCTGAAAGAAATACAGTATGTAAATAGAGAGAGAGAACTGTAATAGAAATATCTACTACAAGTAGAGAACTAACAGTGGCTAGTGAGTCAGAGTACAATATAAACATGTGAATGGCATAGGATATTCTGGGAACTATACTATGGAGTGATTCTGGGAACTACACTACTTTGATATTATTCACATGTCTACTTCTACTCCCCCGTACCCCCAATCAATACACAAGGATCCAACCAGGTTATGTTATAATTCTATGCAAAGGCCCACAAGGGGTGATACATGGATAGCCCATAAATGGGTGATTCTGAGAATGCCCATAAATGGGATGATTCTGGGAATGCCCATAAATGGGTGATTCTAGAAAGTCTCTGTGATCATGAGAGTACATGTCACAAGTGATCGAAGAATCGTGAGGCATAGTGATACACCAGGTAAGTGAAACGCACAGAACATGTAGTATACGATGCTCCCTAAGGGGATAACATCTCAAGAATGGATCCATATAGTACTAATCCGTGTTACCAATGTGACAGCATCAAGTAAAGTAATCTAAAGCAGGAAAATAATTCTAACAGGATATAAAATAATCAGAGAATGTACTCGCCTGATAACTGAATGTTCGAAGAGGGTGTACTGCCTGAGGAGAGGTGTCTGTCTCCTAATCAGAGCAACACAAGTTACAACATGTCTAAAATAAGGAAATAGACTGCTATAATGCATCTACATGCTGTCTAGGTCAAAATAGGCTAAAGTTAACACTTGGTTAACTCTATTCAACTAGACTAGTCAAACTAGGTCCACTAGGTCAAACCTAAACCAAACAAGTCTATACTAGTCTAACTAGTCTATTCTAGTCCTAATCAAGACTAAACAAGTCTAACTAAACTCTCACTAGGCAAACAGACACACCATAGGCTAAGAGCCCTAGGCTATAGGCTATATCATGCCTAAGCCAAACCACAAACACATATACACATAACAATATATATATCTAATATATTGTAGTACACTCATAACATATAGGCTACCTATATGTACATCCCACATATATATATATATATATATATATACATATATATATATATATATGTATCACTATTCACATATTCATATACATAGATATATATAGAAAAGCTATATATATAGGCACATACATATATATAGAGAAAGAAAGAGAGGTAAAAGAGTAAGTGAGTATGTGTGTGTTTGGCATGTGTGTGAAAGGATATGTGTTAATGTTCTAAAATTTAGTGATAGATAGGTGTATGTGACATGAGATACATGATGTCAAAGGGTGTATGAATGCATGTGTGCAAAAGGTTTTAGGTTAACTCAGTTTATAGGAATACAGACATACATACTTACCTTGTATACATGAATACATACATATCATGTATATTACATTTACATGATACATACATGTATACTTGTATTATATTATACTTACATTCAAGCATATTAGATACTTGTATTTATATTAACATATTGCAAAAATTTATTTCATTCATGCTTCTATGCATTACCTACATGTTTTATACATATGCATACATTGTATATTCATATCATTTCATACATTAACATAGAGACATACAAACATGCACACATCATATATTTCATACATTGCATTACCTTACATATCATGTTATATATTATCATTCATTTATTTCATATATTATATTATCTTTAAGTTGAATACATCATATATGGATACAATACATTATCTTGCATGCTTGCATTCATATATTACATTCTATATTACCTATATACATGTATTTCCTCCATTCATTCATGCTTGCATCATATACTCTACATTACCATACATGTTATCATTATATATCGATTACAATATTTATACATTATGCATTCATATCTATCATTACATATATATATTCATGCATACATTGTATATCATTCTTTCATTCATGCATCGCTTATATGCATTATATTAATTGCATTCCTACATGCTTGTATTCAACCATATATATATATATTAATGTAAAGAGAATATATATCATATATATATTATTTCATTCATCTAACATATTATTCATTACATACTCAATATTCATTTAATATCCATACTACATAGGCTCATAGGTTACACAAAATACATATATCGTATAGTCACTCTTCTACTTAAAACCAATACTATACCAATTGGACATTCACTAAATTCTTGGATTAAAGCATGTCGTAGCCCTTTGTGTTAGCTTTCCGAAACTTTAAACAGATCGCATTTTCGTGTCCGGAAGCTCCCGGAATCGCGAAAATACCGAAACACGTTCGTCTTTTGTACAACTTACACTCAAATAATTCTATAGAAAGTTAAAGAAAGAATTTGGCTTATTAAAATATATATTTGGAAAGCTAACTTCGATACGGTTCTTTTAAAAAAAACGGAAGATAAATCGGAGTTCTAACCTAAAAGTTATGACATTTCTAAGTTGCTTTGGTTAATAAAAACGTGGATGAAAATTATGACGGATTTGACAAAAGAACACATATAGGCCAAGCTACTTAGATACAAACATAGGTATCCAAATGAAACTCATTCTAACCATCCTAAGTAAGACCAGTCTACTCTCTAACAATTATAAAACTGAATTTAAATATTTATTTAAACTATTATCATACATACATACACATGGGGTGTCCTAATTTGGGATCTATCAAGTAGGACACAAGATACATATCTAAAATCCTCAAAAGAGCTCCAAATGGCCTCAAATTTGAATCTAAATGGGACACATACATGAGGATGGATCCTACGGATTCAAAACTAATTTATATGCAAAGAAAATCGACTAAGAGGATGGGTTTTACCTATTGGGAGTGGAATCCCAATGAAATCCTTTAGGACACGGCTTCGATACGAAGATCCCTCAAAGTGGACACTCCTCCTCCAATCCTTGGTAGCACCCTTCCCTTGGAGAATGGGAATGATTGAGGGAAGGTTTGGTGAAGGAATGATTTGATTTGGAGATCAAATCAATAGGAAGGCTCTCTAAAATTGGGGAAGAACAAAAGGAAAATAAAAGAGGCAAGATTGTAATGAATGAAATGAATCATTCTCTCCTAAAGGTGGCTGCCATAAAGAGTCCATTAGGGCTAATGGGAAATGTCCTAATTGCCCCTCTCTAGTCTCATATGGTTAAGTCTAGACTAGGTTCAAGTTTGGGGTCAAAATGATCTAGTTTTGAGTCTCTAACTTAACCATTCTAACATGATAAAAATTAGTTTAATTAACTAACTTAATGTTGGGTCTTGTGAGCCATGCTTAACTTAATATTGGGTCCCATCTGGAGTTCAAGCTACCCGGGTCACAATACAAGTCGGAACGAGACGAAACTCAAACCTGACTAAACAAATCAAATAAAAATAATATTAAAAATATAAAATTTTCTCAAAATATTAAAATATGAAAAATGACCAAAATCATAATACATCAATTTAAATATTATTAAAATAATCTAAAATTCACCAATTAATCAAAATCCTAAATAATTCAAAAGTCACAAAATGACCAAAATACCCTTAGCCTAAAGAGTTGTAAATAGTCATTCTAATCACATGGTTAGGCCCCCATGGTTAGTCTCTAAGCTTAGCAAAACTAGGAATTAACTAGTTAACCATCAAAATCACAATTCAATATTTTAAATAGTTTTCAATTGATTAAAAAATAACCAAAAATCACAACATGAGTTAAATCTTATTATCGATTAATCAAAATTATAAAAGTTCAAAATTACCCTCATTTTAGAAAAGTGGGTGTTACAAGTCTACCCTCCTTAGAAAAATTTCGTCCTCGAAATTAAGATGGTCGTACTTTTTCTAGAGTCTCGTCCCCAACAATCATGGTCTCAGAACTTACCTAAATCATACGATTAAAAAGGATGGCATATAGGGTCATGGCATATGGTGGTAGTGAGAGTCTCATCTAGGTATACTAGTCATGCTGACCAAAAAGGGTCATAGGATATCAAACATACAAGCAATCGGGGGTGTTAAACAGGAAAAGATACAGAAATAATAAATCATCTAAACTGTAAGGCAGTCTACCATCCTATATAAAATTGGTACTTATCAGAAAATAAAATAAGATAACTACCAATTATCTATAAAGGGGTACTATTCAAAGAAAAAAAATTAAAATCAAAAGTTAAAGAATGAAAGTCAATTGCATTGAAATCCAATCACAATATATATATATATATATAGAGAGAGAGAGAGCATTAGAGAGGAAAAAGCTAGCATTATGTAAATGTTATGTAGTTTGTGTGTGTATGGGTGTATGGGAACATGTTCATATTATTAGATAGTAGGCATGTGTGTATGTGAATACACATGAAAGAGTATAGGAGGATTTGGGTTTCAAAACAACGGTTATCAAGTTACACTACTCATGGCATATTGGTTAAACAATCTACAATACACAACATATTTACTCATAACATGCATGGCTAACCACATATATATATATATATATATATATATATATATATATATATATATATATATATATATATATATATATATATATATAAAGAGGTAGAGATTTACTTATGTATATATATACATTATAACATGTATGCATAAACTCTATATATATCTATATAGATATATGAACATAACATAGAGAGGAAGGGATAGGTTTACATGGCAGTGTATACTAAGTTAGGGTGTGTGTGTCCTTGTACATGGTTATAGCTTAGTATTGAAAGGTTGAACCCAGTTTTAGTTCAGCATTTACATACAAGAATCTGAAATAAGCTAACATTTAAACCAGTATAATATTAACATAATGTAGTTTCAGAATTTAGGGGTTTGAAATATCACAACCAACTCAATGCTTTCAATACATCCTAACATGATAGAGAAGAAACCCTAACATACTATCCATACATTTAGCTATGCATACAGTTCAATATTACATATTAAATCTGAAATTGAACTAACCATTTGAAATCAATATAAAAATGTTAACACATATTCAGTTTAGGATTTTGGAGAAATTCGAACATCAAACCAACCCAACGTTTATCACAACCTAACATGTAAGAATATGAAACCTAAATTTATATCCCTACATACCACAATGTATATAGCTCAAAATATTACATTTAAAACAACAAATTGAACTAACAGTTAAAATTCAGTATTAAGGGTTAATACGCGCACAGTCTTAGATTTGACAAATTCAAACATAAACTCAACCAATTTCCCAAAAAAAAAAAATTTAAAACCTCGTATATAACATACACGTGCAGTGATGTAAACAAAACTAACAACATGAAACCTATATTTGAATTACGAACTTAAACTGGAAAAGTAGAGAACCAGTCTCTGATACTGTACTGTATCAGAATATTGGGGTTTTGAGAATTTAAACATCCACAACATATTAATATGCATTTAGATGGGTTGATAATCAAAGTGTAGCATACATACGTGTCAGACAAAGTGTCTGTGTCCACTATATATATTCTTATGTCCCAATATAAAAATTAAATTCTATATCAAGACCAACATTTAGATTTCCAACCAAGATTGCAAAGTAGGTGATTGATGTAATCAAGACAATTTTATTATTATTATTATTATTTAATACAAGAATAATAGAAAGAAGGAAATAACGATAAAATATGTTTTGCTTATTTGTTTAAAGAAGGAACCATTTTGAAACCCAGAGCTAAAATATAAAATCCAAGATAAGGTCTACCAAAATTATCGATTCATTGTATTAAGAAGAAATTCATATTAAGAAGTTACACAAAGGTTTATAAAAACAGTTAAAGCTACCATAAGTTAAATAATGAGAACAAAACAAAACAAACAAATAACAATTCTTTTTTTTCTTTTTTTTGTTTTAAAGGGCTGAAACAAAAGTAGAGAAAACATGTTCAAAAATATTTAAGGTACAATCTGATAATCATATGCGTCTATCCAAAATTATGGTACTCTAAATCCTCGTCATACTAGTAAGCAAGGCTACGATAATCACAGAGTCCTCGACTTAGGCACATATCTCTAGAATCATGGTATTTAACATTTTTGCGATGCCGCTAGCTTGGCTGCGAAAACCTTAAATTTTCACACCCGAGAAATATATCCAAGTCAGACTATATGTCCTCACCATGCTGGCTAATATGACTGTAGAAGACTAGATTCCATAACATATATAGATGACTAGCCCATATAATTTCATCTTGACAAAAATTAAATTAAATCAACAATGAATACCCAAAAAAAAATCAAATTTATCAACGAACATTAAGATTCAAAAATAAACAAAAATCCATCAAGTCGTATAAATACAAACTCGAATGCAATAGCTAACATCAAGATTCAAAACTCAACAATCATCATCAAAATCAAATCCAACAACAGAAAGTAAAGATAAATCAAATCAAGGGGAGAAGAGTTTTCAAATCGAAGTTAAAATAAGATTCTCAAGGGTCGTCCCAGAAATCTCTCAAGGGATCCTAACTGTGATTGAGTACGTTCAAAAATATATCCTAATCCTACTGCAGGCTGTAGTGATATTCTAGTTCGAATACCACTACACTTCTAATCTCGACCTGCATGGGCCACCACTAAAAACGTGTCACGACCCGCACCCTAGAGTAAGGACACGAGAACGTAACAACGCCCAGCCTACGCCGCAGTATCGGCGGTAGAACGCTGTCCTAGGTCTCATGCATCTAACAGTATAAGGATAAGCAGTTTATACTCCCCAAATGGGGGTGACGTAGCAGAATGTAAACTCAATCACATCTAAGGTAGAGCATAAAGGAAGATAGATAAAACATGAAATCCAATAGAGCTACAGCAGATAGAAGTCTAAGTGTCTAAGATACACAAACCCAAAAATACATCTCAAAGCTCAAATACAGTAATCCATAAAGTAAATACAACTCCAGACGGCTGAAATAGCTATCTAAACAACCTCTAATGTGTCTCCTCTACGCTAGCAGGCAACCTCCAAGCTATTTGTAAAATTTATCAACAGGTCCAGTCAGGACAGGAGCGAGCACAGTACATCTCAACAGATCATAGCGGGTTAGAAAATATAATCACGCAGTAAAGTAAGATACAGGATCTGAAAGAAATACAGTATGTAAATAGAGAAAAAAAACTGTAATAGAAATATCTACTATAAGTAGAGAACTAACAGTGGCTAGTGAGTCAGAGTACAATATAAACATGTGAATGGCATAGGAGATTCTGGGAACTATACTATGGAGTGATTCTGGGAACTACACTACTTGGATATTATTCACATGTCTACTTCTACTCCCCCGTACTCCCAATCAATACACAAGGATCCAACCAGGTTATGTTATGATTCCATGCAAAGGCCCACAAGGGGTGATACATGGATAGCCCATAAATGGGTGATTCTAGGAATGCCCATAAATGGGATGATTCTGAGAATGCCCATAAATGGGTGATTCTTGGAAGACTCTGTGATCATGAGAGTACATGTCACAAGTGATCGAAGAATCGTAAAGCATAGTGATACACCATGTAAGTGAAACACACAGAACATGTAGTATACGATGCTCCCTAAGGGGATAACATCTCAAGAATGGATCCATATAGTACTAATCCGTGTTACCAATGTGACAGCATCAAGTAAAGTAATCTAAAGGAGGAAAATAATTCTAACAGGATATAAAATGATCGGATAATGTACTCGCCTGATAACTGAATGTCCGAAGAGGGTGTACTGCCTGAGGAGAGGTGTCTGTCTCCTAATCAGAGCAACACAAGTTACAACATGTCTAAAATAAGGAAATAGACTGCTACAATGCATCTACATGCTGTCTAGGTCAAACTAGGCTAAAGTCAACACTTGGTTAACTCTAGTCAACTAGACTAGTCAAACTAGGTCAACTAGGTCAAACCAAAACCAAACAAGTCTATACTAGTCTAACTAGTCTATTCTAGGCCTAACCAAGACTAAACAAGTCTAACTAAACTCTCACTAGGCAAACAGACACACCATAGTCTAAGAGCCCTAGGCTATAGGCTATATCATGCCTAAGCCAAACGACAAACACATATACATATAACAATATATATATCTTATATATTGTAGTACACTCAAAACATATAGGCTACCTATATGTACATTCCACATATATAATATGCATCGCTATTCATATATTCATATATATAGAGATATATAGGAAAGCTATATATATAGGCACATACATATATATATAGAGAGAGAGAAAGAGAGGTAAAAGAGTAAGTGAGTATGTGTGTGTTTGGCATGTGTATGAAAGGATATGTGTTAATTTTCTAAAATTTAGTGATAGGTAGTTGTATGTGACATGGGATACATGATGTCAAAGGGTGTGTAAATGCATGTGTGTAAAAGGTTATAGGTTAACCCAGTTTATAGAAATACATACATACATACTTACCTTGTATACATGCATACATACATTTCATGTATTACATTTACATGATACATACATGTATACTTGTATTATATTATACTTACATTCATGCATATTAGATACTTATATTTATATTAACATATTGCAAACATTTATTTCATTCATGCATCTATGCATTACCTACATGTTTTATACATATGCATACATTGTATATTCATATCATTATATACATTAACATAGAGACATACAAACATGCACACATCAAATATTTCATACCTTGCATTACCTTACATATCATGTTATATATTATCATTCATTCCTTTCATATATTACATTATCTTTAAGTTGAATACTTCATATATGGATACAATACATTATCTTGTATGCTTGCATTCATATATTACATTCTATATTACCTATATACATGTATTTCCTTCATTCATTCATGCTTGCATCATATACTCTACATTACCATACATGTTATTATTATATATCGATTACAATATTTATACATTATGCATTCATATCTATCATTACATATATATATATATATATATATATATATTCATGCATACATTATATATCATTCTTTCATTCATGCATTGCTTATATGCATTATATTAATTGTATTCCTACATGCTTGCATTCAACCATATATATACATTAATGTAAAGAGAATATATATCATATATATATATATATATATATTATTTTATTTATCTAACATATCATTCATTACATACTCTATATTTATTTAATATCCATACTACATAGGCTCATAGGTTACACAAAATGCATATATCATATAGTCACTCTTCTACTTAAAATCAATACTGTACCAATTGGGCATTTACTAAATTCTAGGATTAAAGTATGTCGTAGCCCTTTGTGTTAGCTTTCAGAAACTTTAAACGGATCGCATTTTCGTGTCCGGAAGCTCCCAGAATCGCAAAAATACCGAAACACGTTCGTCTTTCATACAGCTGACACTCAAATAATTCTACAGAAAGTTATAGAAAGAATTTGGCTTATTAAAATATATATTTGGAAAGCTAACTTTGATACGATTATTTTAAAAAAAATGGAAGATAAATCGGAGTTCTAAGCTAAAAGTTATGACATTTCTAAGTTGCTTTGGTTAATAAAAACGTGGATAAAAATTATGACGGATTTGACAAAAGAACACATATAGGCCAAGATACTTAGATACAAACATAGGTATCCAAATGAAACTCATTCTAACCATCCTAACTAAGATCAATCCACTCTCTAACCATTATAAAACTGAATTTAAATATCTATTTAAACTATTATCATACATACATACACATGGGATGTCCTAATTTGGGATCTATCAAGTAGGACACAAGATACATATCTAAAATCCTCAAGAGAGCTCCAAATGGCCTCAAATTTGAATCTAAATGGGACACATGCATGAGGATGGACCCTATGGATTCAAAACTAATTTATATGCAAAGAAAATCGATTTAGAGGATGGGTTTTACCTATTGGGAGTGGAATCCCAATAAAATCCTTTAGGACACGGCTCCGATACGAAGATCCCTCAAAGTGGACACTCCTCCTCCAATACTTGGTAGCACCCTTCCCTTGGAGAATGGGAATGATTGAGAGAAGGTTTGGTGAAGGAATGATTTGATTTGGAGATCAAATCAATGGGAAGGCTCTCTAAAATTGGGGAAGAACAAAAGTAAAATAAAAGAGGCAAGATTGTAATGAATGAAATGAATCATTCTCTTCTAAAAGTGGCTACCATAAAGAGTCCATTAGGGCTAATGGGAAATGTCCTAATTGCCCCTCTCTAGTCTCATATGGTTAAGTTTAGACTAGGTTCAAGTTTGGGGTCAAAATGATCTTGTTTTGAGTCTCTAACTTAACCATTCTAACATGATAAAAATTAGTTTAATTAACTAACTTAATGTTGGGTCTTGTGAGCCATGCTTAACTTAATATTGGGTCCAATCTGGAGTTCAAGCTACCCGGGTCACAATACAAGTCGGAACGAGACGAAACTCAAACCCGACTAAACAAATCCAATAAAAACAATATTAAAAATATAAAATTTTCCCAAAATATTAAAATATAAAAATGACCAAAATCATAATACATCAATTTAAATATTATTAAAATAATCTAAAGTTCACCAATTAATCAAAATCCGAAATAATTCAAAAGTCACAAAATGACCAAAATACCCTTAGCCTAAAAAGTTGTAAATAGTCATTCTAATCACATGGTTAGGCCCCCATGCTTAGTCACTAAGCTTAGCAAAACTAGGAATTAACTAGTTAACCATCAAAATCATAATTCAATATTTTAAATAGTTTTAAATTGATTAAAAAATTACAAAAAATCACAACATGAGTTAAATCTTATTATCGATTAATCAAAATTATAAAAGTTCAAAATTACTCTCATTTTAGAAAAGTGGGTGTTACAATATATGAATATATGGTATAGACTATATGGTACATAGGTTACATATATATCTAAGGCTATACGTTTAACTAAATATTAGTTGAGTGAAGTTAAGATAGTTGGAGGTTAGGTATAAGTGTGAGATAGCTAGGCTTGAGTCCATGAATTGTTATATATAGGTGATGTTCATAGATATTGGATATAGGTTGGCTTGTATTATATATGTGTTATATATTAATAGATAGATCGGTGCCGTGGCTTACAGGATAGACTTTCCACCTGCACTAGAGAAAGTTCATAATGTGTTTCACGTGTCGCAGTTGAGACGGTACGTAGCGGATCCCAGCCATGTACTAGATCATTTCGAGATCAAGATGGACCCTACTCTTAGTTATCCAAAATAGCCTATGGAGATTCTGGATCGACGGAAGAAGGTGTTGAAGAACCAGACTATACCCTTGTTTTGCGTCACGTGGAGGCATCACTCTCCAGGTGAGTCTACCTAGGGGAGAGAGGATGAGATGCATGAGCGATACCCTTATCTGTTTGAGCTTTGAGGCATCACTCTCCTACCTAGTTCGTCTTTAATTTCGAGAACAAAATTATTTTAAGGAGGGTAGATTTGTCTCTACCACTTTCTTGAATAAGGGTATTTTGGTAATTGTGAAATTTTTATATCATTAATTTAATAATTGTGATTTTTAGAATATTTTAATACTATTTTAATTGATTGATTGCGTTGTTCTTTTAGCAAGTGAAACCCTAGAACTAATTTGACTAGAGACTAACCATGAATCCTTGAGACTTAGTTAGTGGACTTAGATTAATTAGTTGGGCTCTAATTAGTGTAGAATGGCTAGAAAAGATTAGAGTTTTAATTATTTAATAAGCCACTTTGGGCCTTTTGCTAAAGGGCTAGTTTTATAACATAGAAAGGAGGTTTTGGGCCTTGCATTCAACCCAAACCCTAGCCCATACCTGGCCGGCCAGCTACAGCAGCCCACGGCCCCCATATATTACCATCTACATGAAACCCTAGTCTCCCTTTTATTGTAAAACCCTAACCGTAATTGTGTTCTTCCTCAAAAGTTGCCTCCTTCCTTCAAAACAACTCCAAATCCAACCATACGAATTGCAAACTACTCCCCTTGAGTAGAGAAGGTCTCCAATGGCTCGCTCGCGAGGATTTGGGGTATTTTGACCATTAGATTTGGCGGAGGAACTTTGCAAGAGACTTTTCAATGGGATTCCAACTCCCAATTGGTAAGGATCTATAAACCTATTTAATTTCCTATTTTCTCTTCATAGATGCATGCATCTAGGTACCATAGACTTGTAGACCAAGTTTAGTAGGATTTCGTGTCCATTTGATACGCGTATCGGAGGCGTATCGGAGTATTGTAGGAAGT